>PVJL010001061.1:0-302625 GCA_004026885.1 Lyroderma lyra | reverse complement strand
AAAAATGAATTAAAAAAAAAAAAAAAAGAATCTGAGAGAGGCCAGCAAGCAGGCACAACAGGAGAGAGAACAAATTGTACTCAAATAACTTACTGTATTTCTTTCTCAGGAAATACAAGGAGGGTGGTTTCATTTTCTCAGATCTAATGACTTCATATCTGTGCTAGAAGAAAAAGAACATGTGACAAGTCTGGTGCTCCCCTTACATCAGGCTTTTGACAAACAAAAGAGGCCATAGCTGGACTGACTCCAAAAGCCGAAGTCCAAAACAGGAGTAGCTGGAATTTGAGTCACCAGGCCCAGGTCTACCAGCAGGACTTGTGAGGTAAATCTCTCTGCTTCACGGTGTCAGGGAGGTGTTGGGAAGGGCCCACCTAATGACTGAGCAGTAATACAAGGTAATCAACATTCATTAAGAGCTTACAGTTTGCCAGGCACCATCCTTGAGGTTATCTTGGTTTATCTCATTTAATCCTTACAACAAACAAATGGGATAGAAAGCAGAGGCAGAGAAGTTAAGCAACTTTTCCAAGGCCACACAGTTAGAAAGTTGCCCTGTTTTACTTCTGAGATAGATAATTAAAATTGTTAGTTTGGAATATTAGGCAAAAAATAAAATAAAATTATAAAAACAGGCTCCAAATAGTTCTTTATGCTTTGGAAAAGCAAGAAATCTCTTAAAATATAATTAAATTGTAAAAAATATGAAGTCTTACATTTAGGTTACAAAAAGTAATAACAAGCACACCATCTGTATTACTGATACATATACTTGTACAAATTATTTAGAATATATAATAGAATATTATGTAATATATGATAGAATATGTTAGTTTTATATATTATATAGAAATACATAACAATATATAAAAACTGTAATATATTGATATAAATATTTTATCATATTGATATTTATGTTATATTTAAGTATTGTTATAATATACTTCTAAATATTTATACTATGTAATATAGAACATTACTTTTATATATTATATGGAATATAATTTTTGTTGTTTGCTTTTTGTTTTTTGTAGTATGTGGGTAGTTCCCTGGCTGGGAATTGAACCCAGGCCTCAGCATTGACAGTGCCAGCGCAGAAGCCTTAAGCCACTACACCACCAGGGAACTCCCCGGAATATAATTTTTAAAAATATATAAATTGATGAGAACATATAGAATAGGAGTGATTTTTGTCAACAACTGTTTTACTGCAGCTCATACCCAATACACTTAAGAGAATGGTTGCTGTGAAAGATCTGTTGTTATCAAGATGATGATATGCCCCAGGAAAACAGCTTTTGGCTGCATTAATAAAAGTAGAGTAACCTCCAAACAGGGAGAGGACAAGTGTTCTAAGCTGACTGGTCATGTGAGTCTGTCTGATGTGATGTGTCTAATTGAGACTCCCATGCTTTAGGATGAACAGAAACCTGGCTCTCCCACCACCCTCCCTGCCCTTTTCATCCCACCTTCTTCCCGTCCTCTGAGTTTATGGACACTCTAATCTCCAATGAGTTTCATCAGAAGGGACTATTCTCTAGAAGAGGTCAAGTGCGGCAGAGGCCCAGAGGCCGTGAGGTTGGAGGAGAGTTTTGGAGAAGCATCCAGTGACTGCCTTTCTATCTGAGTGGCAGGTGGTGGAAGACAGGGCAAGATGGGAGTGGAGAAGGCTCCCATCTTCAGGAAGGACTTCAGATTTCCAAATGCACTGGTAGGAGCCAAGGTCCTGCCATGACCCTGCCTGGGGGACCACGGCTTCTAGCCAAACTGCAAGGAATAATAGAGATAATCAATGAAGAAATCCATCTATTTCCTGAGAAAGGGCTTTGGGCTGAATCTTAAAAAACAATACTTTTAAATCTTTTGGCCTTGAAACATCAGAAGAAAAATAAAGAAACAGAGTAGGAACGTCATTAACAGAGGCCTTAAAGCAAACCTCACAACTATGAGATATACTTTATAGTATGGACAAATTTTAACATGGAACAGGAAATCTGTAAAAAACTCTGAATTACTTATAAAGGTTTATGAATTCTCACCAAAAATAGTCTACCTGCTTCACCAGATCTGAAAGTACTCTGGGAAAAAAGCCAAACAAAATCAAAATGCGAAAGCGTATGAATCAAATAGAAAAGAATAAGTCATACCGCCTCTAGGGAGGTGTGCTATAAATTCTTCTTTTAAAAAGATGTCTTTGTTTTTATTTTTCTTTCAACTTTATTGAGCTATAATTGATATACAACACTTTAATAAGGTGTACAGCATAATGATTGACATTGATACTGTGAAATGATTACCACAATAAATTTTATTGACATCCATCACCTCATATAATTATGAAAAGAAATTGTTTTTCCTTGTGATGAGAACTTTTAGGACCTACTGTCCTAGCAACTTCCAAATTACTCTACAGCATTGTAAACCTATAGTCATCACGTTGTACGTTACATCCCTAATACTGTTATTGAACTCAAGGGGTTTGTCCCAACGGCACGCATCAGCGCCAATGCAACACAAACAAGAGTTTGTAGCAGAGGTTTGTTTCAGGAAATGGCACTGAGCCCAGAGACACAGCTGAGCTATTTGTCTTAGAACCTGGCTTCCTGAAGGCATGCAGGTTACATACCATATAGCGCAAAATCACAAGACAGCGGGAGTTAGGAGTTCGGAGTTGTGTTGGGAGCTGATTGGTTGGAGGTGAGGTAAAGGTGATGAATCATTTTTTTTCAGGTCTTGAGGGTAGTTCTGAGGTATTTTCCAGAGTTCCTCCATCCAGTCTCATGGGAAAGGAGCCAGGGGTTCCACCTGAGGGCGCAGGGACTGAAACATAACTTAGATCAAGATATTACCTTTAGCCTGCTAGAGGTCCAGACCGTGTGACCATTAGTCAGGTCCAGGCCACTCTGTTCTGCATCAGGGGTCGCTGACTATCTGGAGGAAAGGCTAAGTTTCTGAGAGGCATAGAGAGTAAGAAACGAGTATGATTTCTAGAGCTAGGATTTAAAACTAAATTTTGACTAATCAAAAGTCATAAGGACCCTTGGTTTCAGTATTTATTTCTTATAAGTGAAAGTGATGTGGGCCAAACAGAGTAGCCATCCCCCCACTTCACTAAAAACTCCTATTCTAGTTATTTGGCTCTCAGTTTCACTTTTTTTTAGGCCAAAGCTTTTCAACTTACTAACTGGGTCTGGTTTTCCTTATCTAGGGGCCTTTGCAATGCAGAAGTCACCTGGCAAGGTTTCCAGCCCATCTCGACCAAAGGAGTCAACTTGGCGGATCCCGAGACCCCTTCCCCTTTAGATCAGATAGGGTGAGAGCTCCGTGAATCCCCAATAGGATAACAACCATCCTCAGCAGGAAGCAGATACAGAAGATGAGACCTCCACCCCCTCAGCTTCCCCTGGAGATTTGTGGGGATCACATCTCTCAAGAGGATGTGAGGAAGACGGATAGAATAGGGAAATCTCGACCTCCCCATTGAGACTGCCTGCTGGAATTGTTATGCCTGGATACCACCCTTTCCCATGGAATCCCTGCCCCAGGCTAGGAGGAAGTTCCAGACAAAGACGGGAAGTCAGAGGGCCCAAGAAGCCCACCAGCCTGGGCCAGCTCCTAACGCCTGCGCAGTGAGAGTCACCTGAACCTCATTATGCCGTCATTGTAACATCATACATATGCCCGGAAGTTCATTAATATCGTAACAGACTGAACTCTGGGAAAGGGCATGCGCAGTCAGAAGGCAGACCCCTTGTCAATCAAACTTGTCAATCAAGAGACCCCACACCCAGAGGTGTCTCCCCTGGAGACAGAATAAAAGCCCCAAAGCCTCGTTCATCGGGGCTCCTGAGCCATTTTCCTGCTCGAGCCCGCTCCTACCTCTCTGGAGTGTACTTTCCCCTCAATAAACTATCTCTTTGTTTCACCTCTTTAATTTTGTGTGTGTCTCGTTCAGTTCTTTGCTCGAGATACCAAGAACCTGGACATCGTGTCGACAAGGACACCCCATTTTTAGGTAACAAAAGATTGTACTTAGAACCACCTTCACCCAGTTCCCCCGCACCCCTGCCTCGGGCAACCATAAACCTGATCTCCTTTTCTATGACTTTGGATTTTTTTTAGAGTTCACATATAAATGAGATCACACAGTATTTGTTTCTGTCCAGCCTTTCACTTAACATAATACCCTTAAATTTTGTCCACATGGTCACAAATGGCAGCATTTCCCTTTTTGTAGCTGAATAATATTCCATTGTATATATAGACCATACTTTATCATTTATTCATTCACTGATGCACATAACTTGGCTATTGTAAATAATGCTGCATTGAACATGGGAGTGCAGATACCGCTTCAACATAGTGATTTCCTTTCCTTTGGATGTATACCCAGAAGTGGAAGGGCTGGATCATCCCATCATGGCTGTACCAGTTTACGTTCCCACCAGTGTCTAAGTGAACCCATGTAGTTTAGATCCAGAGAGTTTTTGCTCTTAAGCCCCACAACTAAACAAGTAAGGTTCTGGAGTCAGTGAGACCCGGACTTGCCTTCTTGGACATGTTGGTGAAGCTCCCAAGTCTTTTCTATTCCTATGATAAATGGCCACCTCTCACTTGGGTATCAAACGGAATAAATTAGGCAAGTCCTATAAAGCCCCGAGCAACGATTCTCAATCAATATTAGCTAGCGATGGTACCCGTGACAGCTGCTCTCATGAAGCCACACAAGTGCAGTGGTCATTTCGATTTCTAGTTCTCTCTCTGCTATATTTCTGATCCTCCCTCTGGTATACTTTCCTCTACCATAACTTCCTTGCATAGACTTCCTCCAAAAACATTTCATCCCAGTTGAGTGCCCAACCAGAAAGATTAAAGCTCTTCCTGCTGAAATCTCCTTTCCCCCAGCAGGAGCCATGGTAGCTGAAAATTAGCTGCACTTGCCAGGATAAATGTCCATGCCTTATTTGCAAGTACAGAAAGGCACCCTTCGTCAACAGCCCTGTGCTCTGGTCCTGGGCCATCTGCAGGTAGCTCGGGCAGAATGGCAGCAGCCAGACAATCAGCCTTTAGGACCGCAGGGCAGCACTTGGCCTAAACCCTGAAGTGAAGGCTTTTTTCCTTCATATTGATGCCTTGAAATGGTGTCTGGTGTCTTTGAAAATCTCAAGGCAGATGTTCCTTTAAGTGCTAGATTTTAGCATCTGCTTAAATATTTAACAGACCTTAGGGTAGACAACAATTGTTTCAGGCATTTTAAATTCGGTAACCTTTGCAGACAAAGTCAGTCTGTCCCTACGGGATGCTTTTAGAAATGGTAAGCAGGAGGTGAGCAGAGAGGCTGGAGAAAGAAGGAAAAGCAAGGGAGGGGTGCCGGAGGGCGCAGGAGGATTTGAGAGTGGGGGAGGGGCAAATTAATTGCATTAAGTCACAGGCAAATTTTCATCAGTTAAGGATGCAAACCAGGCAGAAATGTTCTTCCCAGCTTTTATTTTTCTGTTTTGCATTTGAAAGGTAAAATCAGGAGCTTGAGGTGACTTTATTATAATTTTTAAAGGAGAATACATCTCAATCAGAGCTCAGCACTGGCTGTCCTAGTGAAAGGATGGGCTGTATTTAGCTAAGTCTTCCTGTAAGAGCCAGTCAGGCACTAAACCAAAATCCACAACTCCGAGGTCCCCCAGTGCCTTGTAGAAACTGGGCATGATCACCCCCAGTGCCCACCGTCCCTTTTCTGTTTTGTTTTTAAGCCTCAGTGATGTTTAAACACACAAACACAAAATGAAAATTTAAACAACGAATATTAAAATTATGAAGGAATCTTTAGAAACAGTGCCAAACAACATCTACTAACGTCGCCAGTTTGCATACTGCTACAGAGCAAAATTCAGACAAATACAGAGGTCACGAAAGTGTTCAACTAATGAAGCTGAAGAAGAACTGTAGGAAATGATTTAAAATGCTGTGGATCATCTTAAGAAAGTTGTTGAGGTGAATATTAACCCCCACCTCCACCCACCCTGGGCCTGCTCAGACCTTGCCTGCCTCTATGCCATCATGGGTCAGTATGATGAGGCAGGCTATTACTTCCAGAAAGAATTCAATAAGGATCTCACTCCAGTGTAGAGACAAGCTCTCCATCTGTGATACAGCAACTTTCAGCGGTACCAGAGTGTTACCGGAAAGTGGGGTGTCCTTGTCGACATGACGTCCAGGTTCTTGGTATCTCGAGCAAAGAACTGAACGAGACACACACAAAAGTAAAGTGGTGAAACACAGAGATAGTTTATTGGGGGGAAAGTACACTCCAAAGAGGTAGGAGCAGACTCAAGCAAAGAAAGTGGGCGTGGGGTCTCTTGATTGACAAGTTTGATTGACAAGGGGTCTGCCTTCTGACTGTGCATGCCCTTTCCCAGAGTTCAGTCTGTTACGATATTAATGAACTTCCGGGCATATGTATGATATTACAATGACGGTATAATGAGGTTCAGGTAACTCTCACTGCGCAGGCATTAGGAGCTGGCCCAGGCTGGTGGACTTCTTGGGCCCTCTGACTTCCCGTCTTTGTCTGGAACTTCCTCCTAGCCTGGGGCAGGGATTCCATGGGAAAGGGTGGTAACCAGGCATAACAATTCCAGCAGGCAGTCTCATGGGGAAGGTCAAGATTTCCCTATTCTATCCGTCTTCCTCACATCCTCTTGGGAGACGTGATCCCCACAAATCTCCAGGGGAAGCTGAGGGGGTGGAGGTCTCATCTTCTGTACCTGCTTCCTGCTGAGGATGGTTGTTATCCTATTGGGGATTCACGGAGCTCTCACCCTATCTGATCTAAAGGGGGAAGGGGTCCCGAGACCCACCATGTTGACTCCTTTGGTTGAAATGGGCTGGAAGCCTTGTTGGGGCACCACTAGTATCCTGATGGTTTCTAGATTAAGAGAAATTAATTCAGTTAGTACTTTAAAGGCATTGATCAGAGAAATAGGTTTTAAAGCCCTTGTCACTAGGTGGTTGCAGGATAGGAAGTCTGTTGCTTGGGGTGAGGAGCCAGAGAAAATTGATAAGGAGAGCGATTAAGAAAAGGTGAAACTAAGAGCTAAAGAACAAGGAAGAGGGGTCTTTAGTGAAATGGGGAGATGGCTGCTCTATTTGGCCCACATCAAGAGGATGTGTGATGGCACTGCTGTCTGCCTTACCTGGAAGACTTGACCATCCATGAGACATTGACTGAGAAGGAAAAACTGTCATAAACCTCAGAATCACTCTGAAAATGCCTCAGATGCTGTGGGTTGACAACTCCCCAGAGTCACTCGTGAACTGAATAGAAAAAGACAGCAACCAACAGTTGACAGCTCTGAGAGAAGACTGGGATGCCTGTTGGACAATCCAGTCACAGACCCAGGCAGATGTGTCCCCTCTGCCTCCCTGACTAAGAAGAGCAGTAAGGAAATAGTGGCCCAGCACCCAGAGGAGCAGAAGTCTATAACGAGGCCTCCACGCTTCAGAGAGTGGAGAGGGAGGAAAGAGAGGGGTAGGAGGCCTGGTTTGGTGGTCACAAGGGGAGGGAAATGGGGAGAGAGAGAAGCCACAACCCAGAGGAGCTGGGCCAAATGGCTGGGCTTTTCATTTCTCTGTGTCGTAATGCAGTTCTGAAAATTCTCTCACCCAGATCTGGAAATTCAGAATTGCTTTTCCTCTGCCATACAGATATTTTGAGCAAAAACTCCTTAGAAGGAAAGCACTCGCTTTGGGATTAGATGATTCTGGTTTCCCAGGCTGCAACATCTCTGTTTCCCACCTCGCCCCAGTGCCTGCCCACAGCCTGGCACGCAGTAGACACTCAGTACTCATTGAGTGAATAGAACGCCACTGACCACTTATCTCTTTCCTCACTCATTAAACTTCAACATGAATTCCATGTCAGTCAAAGTTTTAAATGTTTAAAAAATAAATATCATAAAATTACTACAGGAATTCTTCAGAGAATTTTTTTAAATGGTGGTGTCTGAAAGTTGTACATACGAAACAAAACACAAAAAGCACACCATGTTAATAGGTTCAACTACATTAAAAATATGTACTGCATAGAAGCAATACACTTAGAAAACCCAAAGGTAAATGACAAACTTAAAAATACTATTTCAACACAATATTGGATAAAGAGAATTGCTTTAATGTTGAAATAGTTCCTGTTAATCAGTAACAAAAAATAAACTCAATGGAAAAATAGACAAATGTCAGAAACAGACAAGGAATGGAAATGGTAGTCACTGTCAGCCATCAAGAGCAAACAAAGCAAAGCAAGCCTACAAGGAAGACCATCGCAGGTCAACAAAGAAAACACCTTTCCTAAGAGAGTACAGAATATAGGAAAACAGGCTCTACGGGTATATGCACTGCCGTTGAGATTATAAATGGTATAGATTATAAATTGTATAGATGATTATAAATTGTAATGTGTTGATAGCTATTAAGTGTACGTGAATCTTTGCCCAGTGATTCTATCCCTATTAATTTATTCTGTATTTGCATATGCACACAAAGACACACATGAATATTCATGAAGCATTGTATATAATAACAAAAGACTGAAAACAAATGTCCATTATTAGGGGACTCAGTAATTCAATTTTAGTATTTCATACATGGAATAGCATGCCGCGATTGTTAAAAAAAAACACTAAAGCAGTGTGAAGTATAAAAATATAAAACACTATCTCTGAGATATATTTTTAAAAATTTTTAATGTGCAGAAGAGTGTGTACAGCACGCTAACATTGTTCAAAGGAAGGGAGAAAGGGCAGAACGGAGAAAGGTAAAAGACACAGCATATCACAAATACACACAGAATATTTCAGGAAGAAGATATTCCCTCTGGAGTAGCCTCTAAACAGGGAGCGCATGTAACTGATCAGTCTCTATTTCCAGGTCTTTCCCCAAGCCTTGATCTCTACTACGACCACTCACCTGCTCACTCCTCCCCGCACCCCAAACATTCACAAAATGCCCTCCAACTCTTTTCACCGATTCATAAAATTTCACTCCCTCCCAAAAGTTTCTTCTAACCACTGTCCTTCCTCTGTTAGGGAATTTACTTCTTGTGCAACAGAGTTTTCTTGGGCTCCCATTAGATATCAAGTAATGTGATACATGAGAGTGTACCAAGGTGAAAGGCATACATCTTTTAACAGTTCACACTGTAGTATTGTGCTTCTGTGACAACACACCCAGCCTTCAGTTGTGTCATACAGCTTCCTCTACCCGTGTGCTTTGCAGTTTTGAAGGGCTTTCCTCTCTGTTATTAGATGTATGACAGCTGTGTAGAGATTATCCAGCCATGTAATATGAAAAAGAGAGGCATTGATGGATGGATTTTTTTTTCGGACAGAGCCTTCATATGTAAGTGTAATCTTGTGATCAGATTGGAAACTCCAGAAAGGCAGGATCCAGAGTTTTATTTATTTCAGAGAAGGTGATACTTACCTTCTCTGACACTGCGGGGCAATTGTAGTCTGTAATGCTTGGCTTTGCATGAGTTTGGGGGTCTCTCCCTGCCGCCCCTTAGGAAGTGCAATAGGAGTCTAAATGAAGGTGCAAAGTCTGGTTGGAAACCATGAAGTACCCCGAAAGTTTTGCTTCCTGAGACCTGGGAAGGGAGCTGATGAGAAAGGTAGAAATGTTCCTACTGCTAATTTAAGAAGAAAAAATCAGGAATTCATATGCAGGCAGAGAACACTTAATCTACACTATTTCCTGACTACCCTTGTACATTTATGTTGCCTTTTTCATCTCTTTTACCTACCAGTGCTTCCATGATCTTTACTTTTAAAACTCTTTTTATTCTCAGAATGAAACATTGAAAAATACTTGAGGCATTCTTTGAGGACATTAATATTTTCAGTAAATGCTCTCTTAAGGATATTATCAACGAAGATTTTATATGAATCCAGGAGTCTCTGGGACCACCCATGGCAGAAGAGGTGAGATTAAGAGAGTAAATGTTAAAAAAAAAAAAAAAAAAAAAAAAAAGAGGATGAAGCCAGAAATATGGAAAACAGTGGCAAGATAGTTCCCATCAGGAAGCAGAGTCGGGGTCTAATTAAGAAACTTCCACTATTGCCAGGGTAGAAGATCTTCAAAACGCCTATCCAATGGATTTCATCACTGCTACAGACTCACGACCTCTGAGATTCCTTCATGTTCTCTTTTTTCAATTGGGAGTGTTTACTGTGGTCATCATGCCCACCACTGCATGTGGCATACACAAGTTATCTAATCTTATCTAGTCTTTAGTCCCCCCCATCTCTCATTTTCTCTCTCTCTCTCTCTCTCTCTCTCTCTCTCTCTCTCTCTCTCTCTCTGTGTGTGTGTGTGTGTGTGTGTGTGTGTGTGTGTGTGTTTTACCACCTGACCTAGTACTGCTGTACTTGGTCTAGACTCTAGAAGGAAGCCTGATAAATTGCATTTCTAGCAGATTGCCAGGTGATGCTGATACTACCGGTGGTTTATGACATGTGAGAATTGGTGCATTATACCATTTTCTAACTTGTGCACCTCCTCGTGGTGAGGTTCCTCATTCTGAGAATAGCAGACAGGGACTCTCAGGCTAGGCCGAGACAGGGGCAGTTTTAGGCCTACTCTAGGACACAGACACGTAAGTATTTGTAACAACCAGAGTAGTGAGAACTTTCACTGTTTCAGTTTCTTCAAAACAGAAATATCACTAGGAGAGAGTTGGTTTTTTGCAGTTACACTGTGTATTCTCACTCTACCCCAGGCACCAGATAAGCTGATTCACCCCTGTTGTGGTAGCATTACATACAGGCACATACAGATTCCTGAAGAGTAAATCAGTATCTGCAGGCACTTCAAAACACAGTGACTATGTATTTTCTCTATGCTTCTCCCTAACCAGTACCATTATTAATAAGACTGAAACATTTCTATCTAACAGTTTTCTTGAATGCAAATTCTAAAAAATAAAACCAAACCCACAATTCCTAGTTTTGTATTTCAGCTTTCCTTGCACATCTAACATACATTTCTATAAATACATAATAGAACTTGTAAATAGAATTAGAACTTGTAACTCTTTTTTGAGACCTAAAAGTAAGGACTTCCAATTAGGATAGGCTTAGCTATGTATCCTAATAAAAGAAGATTGTCAAGAAGCATAGCTTCCACCCTCCCCTGGGCAGAAAGATTCATGGTAAGTAACGCTTTCTCCAAGACTGAATAACCTGCCTCAGCAATCTCAGTTTTACTGGAGCATGTGCTTCCCCTATGCTCTGTGTAATGTCCTATCCTTGGACACCTGATGCCATACCTCCTTGTCCCTTGGGTTGATGTACATTGTAATCTCTTTGTGAATAAGGGTGTGGATAAGGAAAATACAAGGAAAGTACACTTTCTCTGTCATTACAAACCACTGTGGCTGCCAATTATAATGTGCTGAATACCAAGTGATGCACAGGGATTTAAAGTGCTGTGGAGCTCAGGGGAACCAAGAGTACGTAGCGATGTTAGTTGTTTGGCTTAGGTTAGTGATCATGATGGATCATGGAATGTCAGAGTAGCTAAAGTTCTGAAAAAGGTGTTGAAAGTTTCCTGTCTGATTTCTTTGGGTAATGATTTTAGTTGACAATTAGAATAGAAACTAACATTTACTTCTGCAAATTAAAAAAAAAAAACAGTAATTCGTATACACGCAGAGAACACTTAATGCACTCATATCGTCTGACTGCCCTTGGCATTCCTCGAACCAGGCATTATTCCAAGGACATTTCCTGGATTCACCCATTTGATCCTCACATCACCACTGTGAGTTGGTACAGTATCAGACCCATTTCCCAGGAGAAGAAACTAAATCATGGAGACATTCAGTAATTTCCACAGCATGTAAATGCAGCCTGGTTTCAAATCCAGAGCCTGCTCTCAGAGCCATGTTTCTAATCATGTATTCATTCATTTAACAACCACTTTTTAAATGCCTGCTACGTGCCAGGTATTATTGTCGGGACTGGAGATTCCCCAGTGAATGAAACAGGAGTGGCCTCTGCCCTGGGCAGCTCACATGACAGCTCTTTACAGGGGGCTGTGAGTCCTATTGGCCGGCAGAGTGGGCAAATTGCCCTGACAGTAGGGAGCCAGGGTGCTTGGTAAATGTATCCTTTTCCAAGAGAGCTCGCTCCTCTCAGCTAACCTAGGACATCAATATGATTCACAAGGGGACGTTCTTCTCACTCACTGGACACAAGGGTGGGCGGGGGCCGGGGAGACCATGGGCTTGGCTGTTGCTCAACATTCACTTCCTCTTAGAGCCCTGCCTATTTCACTCTCCAGTTTCAATTTCTTTTTCCTAATCAGTTGCTGGGAAACAAAGCAAAGGAAGCAAGTGATGCTTCCATATATAGGTCTCTCGAATTTATTGAGTCAGAGGAGGAAGATTTCTGAAGAGCACAGGAGCCTGAACTGCAGCCTTTCAGAGCGCTCAGAGCACAGCAGCCATGAGGTAAGCTCTCTCTGATTGTGTTCAAAATGTCTAATCTTGTGATGACATGGAAATTCTAAGCCAGCCCTGCTCCTATCTCCATAGATGGCATGTTTGTCATACCAATCCTGGCCTGTTTACTCCTGCCTCATTTTCTGCCTCACACCCGTCAAGCTTCCCCAGAGTGTCTGTCACCGGAGACGCTGAGAGCTGGGTGCCCAGAACAGTGAGGCAGGGAGGAAGGGGGCAGAGACTCAGCCAGGCAGCTGCTTCACGTGAAGGCGGGGAGGGGGGGTCGCTCCTGGAATCTGTCTCCCTCGCCGCTTCTGTGGAAGGATGAAGTGAGGGGCTTTGAATAAGATTCTCATTTAACAAAAGATCTCTTTTGACCAGATACGGTTTGAAATGTGCTCCGGGGAGCAACCCCACTTCCTGTGGAGGTGGACTTCACTTTCAGTGTGCTCACAATTCCTCTCAGACTTGTAGTAGGGCTGGCAAAATGTAGTCATTCCTTCCACGGAAATACAGTTTACCCCCAAATTCTGATTGGCCGGAGTTGTCCTGTCTGAAGAAATAAGAATTGGAGATGGAGTGCTTGGAGAGAATAGTCCCCTCCTCTAAAATCCTCTGGCACCGCGGAGCACAAGATTGTCCTTCCCGGGAGGAAGTGTTAGCACATTGGGCAGGACAGGAGCCCTCTGTTTTCTCCAGTTCGAGGACAGTGTGACCAGACTGCGTGCCTAAGCCTCAGTGCTGGGAGCCCCAGCACCCATGGACGCCAGCCCTGGCACTTACTTCCTAGAGGATATGTTTGCCCTCCTTCTCTGAGTTTCCTGATCTCACGTCTTGAAAGATATTTTTTTCTACTAGCCTGAGACATAGATAAAAAGAAAAAAAAAAAAAGATTTGAGACGGTTCCCAATGTCTGTTTGCATAGTAATTTGGAATCTTTAGAAACCTTGTTTCTACTTCTTATAATTTTAGCATGGTCTCCTCATACAATCTTTTCCATAATAATACAGACCAATCAGTAGCTCTCCTAATTTTCTTTGCTTGTTTAGCTATAGGCACTGTCATCAGGCATTGCCCCTGTGCTCTAAAGACAGTGGTTCACAAATCTGAACTCAACAGAAGGAGAGCTTGTTAAAGACAGATTTCGGAGCCCAACCCCTTCCTCCTCCACCCTAGATTGTGATCTAGTAGTTCTGGGTTGAGGGCCAAGCATGTGCATTTCTAACAGGTTCCTGGGTGACGCTGGTACTGCTCTCAGACACTGCGGGGGCAGCATTAGCTCCCAACCTGATGAGCAGTGTCAGTGTGGCTTCCATCCAGACCAGAAGCAGGGAAAAAAATTGTTGTGTAAGCAGTTAGAACTTCTAGAGGCATCAGGAGCATAAGTCTCACAAGTCTGAGTCCAGGAAGCAAGTATCTGGGACCAGCTTCTGATTTACCAATGGGAATAAAACCCATGATCACACAGTGACATTGAATGCCTTTTGAATGGCTGCTCGAAAGGAGTTTACATAACTGTATATATCAAATGTCTCCCCTGCAAATGCACAATTGACTATATGTTTTACATGTTGGAGATAGTTTCAACTGCATTCACTCTCTCAGTTTCTTTTGTAAAACGAGAAAGGACCTAAAGAGCTCGTGTGCTTAAGGAAATCTTCCCATCAGCTCACTGAGAGAGAAAGTAGATCAAACTGCACATGAACGTTTTAAGGGGAGCCTACTGTCATTACAATACAGATACCGAGCCAGGCAGGCACTCTCCTGGGCTCGGCCACTCCCCTCCCCAACATGTTACATCTTGAGGTTCAGTGAGACAACTTGCCCTTCACCAAGACATCCCTAGGGCTTTGAAAGGACACAGGGTCCTTCCCTGAGTGGAAACTCTTACCCATTTTCCTTCCTATTTTTTGTTTATTGGACTTGGAATAGTTATGTTTCCATTTGTTTCTAGTAACAGAAATAAGGAGGAACTGATTTAAAGTTCCTGTGCTGGCTTACAGGACACACACACAGGACTATAGCAACCCCAGGAGGACTAGAGCCCCAGACTCTGAGTCTTTGCCAAGTGCATCTGAGTCTCTCTCTCTGCAGCGTATGCTGTAGAGCATGGTCACCATCAGGCCCCCAGCATGCCTCTGGCTCCCCCACTCCATCTCAGTGTCATCTCCAGCTTCCACTGGAGTGTGCATGCCCAACCACAGTCCAACCAAACTGGGAGGGGGGTGATGGGGGGAGGGGTTATAAAAAGTAAAAGGCAGGGAGCAGGAAGAAAACGGGGAGATGTAATCTTCCATTTGGACAAACATTTCAAAAGCGATCGTGCCACATTACATGACTTTCCAGATACCTATTGGTTGTTTATATCAGAATTCATAGTATTTAGAACATCCGCTCCTGATCTTAACAAAAGGGCTAATTAATACAGACCATAAAAAGTTGTTAAGTGAGAAAAAGCAATTTTCACAGGCTACAAGACATAGGCAGTGTAGAAAAAAATTTTAGGCTATTGATGATTTTTAATCTACTGATCTCTGAAGTTACTCACGATAGGGTGTTTTTATTTATCTGTTTGCTGTTTCTGTTTCTGGTTTTGCTTATTTGTTGGTTTGTTTTGAGACCCAACACTAAAGGGAGTGGAAAGTCTTTCCAGGAGACTTGCAAGGGTACCTTGCATGAAAAAGAGCATTTCCTGTAAGAAAAGATGCCAGCTGTCTTGTGTGCCTCCTTTGCACTTCTAACCTCCATGTATGAAAGCAAACCACAGGAGAGTAAAAATAAAATTTCAAAGGAAAGTTAAATCAACCAATGCAAAATTATTAATAAATCAACTCAATGAACATGTTAAGAACAGAAGTCACCAGTTTGGGGGGCAAGGAAGAGTGATTATATTTATTCCAAAATCAAACTTTAAGAGATTACTAACGTATATTGTAATAACCAAGTTAAGAAATAAAATAATACAAAAATAGGAGAAATGAGTAAAAATTAAGAATGATTGCAAATAAGATTTAAATAGTTCAAATGGAAAAGTTAAAAAAATATATAGAGAGAATGTCAAAATGATATAAAGGACAAGACAAAACTTTTTTTTTTTTAATCCAAGGGCTTGGATAAATAAAGAAAATCAATTAAGAATATATATATATATATATATATATATATATATATATAATATATATATCTCAAATATATATATATCTCAAATAAATATATATATCTCAAATATATATATATCTCAAGTAAATAGGAAGGAAATGGAAAGTAATATAGATTTAAAAATAAACCAAATGGAGTTGAATATCAGAGGGGTAACAGATTAAAATCAGGATGGCAAAACATTAAAAGAAGAGAAAATTACAAAGCTAAAATTTCCAAAGTACAGAAGTAGGTGCTAGGTAGGAGGCAACCCCGATACAAAAGGTGATTAAATAGCCTTACTTCTGAAAAAGCACAGAAAACCTGTGCTGAAGTGTGTTCCCACCCATCTGGGCGCCTCTGCAGAGGCCCTCACACAGCGACGGCGGAGGGCCAGCACTACCTAGGAAAAACGGCCTTAGAGAGAAACGTGCTTCAGTCTCAGGCACCTGCAAACTGCCCTCTCCCTAATTCTTCTGCTGTCCACGGTCACCTGATCACTACTTCCCTATGCATTTAACACATGCCACAATATAGAAAGGAAAAAAAATTGTTTTTTGTTTTTTTTTATTGAGATTCATACCCTTTCCGAAGAGGAAAATTTCTTATCAGGTGAATCTGTGCTATGTCTCAAAATGTGCATCTGTCTGCTTTTCCCCACAGCGAGACCACTAAGGACTCCTTGGAGAGCAGCCTACGGCAACTGAAATGCCACTTCACCTGGAACTTGTTGGAGGGAGAAAATTCCTTGGATGATTTTGAAGACAGAGTATGTAACCAGACTGAATTTCAGAGCAGTGAATTCAAAGCTACCATGCACAACCTGCTGGCCTACATAAAACACCACAGAGGCCAAAGCCAGGCAGCGCTGGAATGCTTAGGGCAAGCTGAGGAGTTAATCCAGCGAGAGCACGCTGACCAAGCAGAAATCCGCAGTCTGGTCACCTGGGGAAACTACGCCTGGGTCTACTACCACATGGACAGACTCTCGGAAGCTCAGGCTTATGTAGACAAGGTGAAACGAGTGTGCAAGAAGTTTTCCAGCCCTTATAGAATAGAGAGTCCTGAGATGGATTGTGAGGAAGGGTGGTCACGACTCAAGTGTGGAAGAAACAACACTGAAAGGGCGAAGGTGTGTTTTGAGAAGTGTCTAGAAAAGGACCCGAAGAACCCAGAATTCACTTCTGGACTGGCAATCTCGAGCTACCGTCTGGATAAATGGCCACAGCCTCAGAACCCCACTGACGCTCTGCGGCAAGCCATCCGGCTGAATCCTGACAACCAGTATGTCAAAGTGCTCCTGGCGCTGAAGCTTCAAAAGATGAACGAGGAAGGGGAAGGAGAGAGGTTAGTGGAAGAAGCTGTGGAGAAAGCCCCATGTGCAACAGATGTGCTTCGTGGTGCAGCAATGCTGTATCGAAAACAAAATGACCCAGACAAAGCTATAGAACTGCTTAAAAAGGCTCTCGAATGCACGCCGAACAATGCCTACCTGCACTGCCATATTGGGGTGTGCTATCGGGCGAAAGTCCACCAGTATCATCATGCAGGAGAGAATGAAATGAATGGGAAAAGAGAGGAGCTGCAGGAACTGATAGGACAGGCTGTGCATTACTTAAAGAGAGCCGATGAGCTCAATGGAAATCTCGCTCACGTCTACTCCTATCTCGCCTGCCTCCACGCCCAGGCCCATCAGTATGAAGAAGCCGAATATTACTTCCAAAAGGAATTCGGCAAAGAGCTCACATCTGGAGACAGACAAGTGCTCCATCTGCGCTATGGCAACTTTCAGCTGTTTCAGATGAAGTGTGAAGACAAGGCCATCCACCATTTTATGGAGGGTGTGAAAATAAACCAGGACGCAAAGGTGACGGAAAAGATGAAAAACAAATTGCAAAGAATTGCCCAAAGCAGGCTTTCGAAAAATAGAGACGATCCTGAGGCTTTGCACATCTTGTGGTTCCTTCAGGAGCTGAATGGGAAAAGGCAGCCTGCAGAAGAAAACTCCGAGAGGGGTTTGGCCTCTGGACCCGTTGGCCCTGCAGCATCTGTAGCTGAGGAATGAGGAATCAGGATATGGTGCCCACAAGGCTGTCTTGCTGGAAGGGAGCTGAAACCCCTCCACCACGTTAGTATTCCAAGTATTTAACAACTGGTACGGCATAGGCGTGTCCACTGGCCACAGCACGGCATCAGGGGGATGGGGGACCTCTGTTGGGCCAAGTGCTAACACTTGAATTGCTCAGGGAGTTCTGGGAGAGGGCTAGTAGAGGGTGGGGGTAGTTCTTGTGGCTTGGAAAAGAGCCTATTTCCCAACTGACCTCTTGAGAGCGGTTTGCTCTGTGACATTCTCTCCGTCATCCTCTGTGGGGTGTTTGTGTTTATATAAAGCAGATTCCTCATGTTTGTAACACTTGTTTTCCCAGTGTTTTCCATCCTTGGAGTCACTTGAGATCCTGGACAGAAATACACTGTGTCCATCCAAAAGCTTGGGGACCAAAGCTTCAATAGCGCTGGCTGTCCTCTCTCTCTCTCTGCCTCCTTTCTCCTCCACCCCAGATAATCCTCAGTCTAGATTGTCCCACACAACAGGAGTTCAATTGTCCCATTAACTGAAGTGGGTACATAGTTTGAAAAATAAAAACAACAACAACAGAAAACAGGTCCAATCCAGAAGGGACCTATCTCTGAGAAGCACTGGGGTCCAGCAATCACAGAACAGGAGTTTTAAGAGGTACATGGCCAGAATTCACCGCCATCCTGCTGTCTTTGTAAGTGTAATATGACATGTGAAGAATAAACAAAAAAAGGGGGGTTCTGTACAGTATGTGAGACACCAAAATAATACATTATTTAAAAATTTGCGTGGAAAAATAAAGGTCTTACCAATGGGGAAAGGGACAGAGTAGTAGGCAAAAGAGAGAGAGGAATGCTGAGTTGTCACTGTAGACTGTAATCATATGGGGAACATTTTATTTTCTTAGCCACTATTAGGAAAAAATTTGTATAGGATGAAGGCTTGCTTTGTTTAAGAGTACAAACTTGCAACTAGTAGTTAAAGAAGTCCTGGAGAGCTAATGCACAGTACAGTGAATATAAACAACCATATTGTATTATAATTATCAAATTTGCTAAGACACTAAATCTTAATTATTCTCACCACAAAAAAGAAATAATTAAAAGGTATGAGAGAGATGCTAACTATGGAAAAATGGCAATCATTATAATATGTAACTCTATCAAATCCACATGTGGTACACCTCAAATGTCAATGTTATATGTAAAATATGTTTCAATAAATTTAAGGACACATTAACATTTTTAAGCAATTAAAACATTATATAAAATTCAAGGCTTTTTAAATTAAAAATTTCAACTACTGTAACAATGGTTTTTCTGTTCCTTTCTGTACTAAAAATAGTGTTGTGTGCACTTGGAATCATCAGTATGCACAGTCTGTATTCCTGAAAAAAGTCACAGGTTTAGTTAATAAATTATTAAATGTGATGGAACATAAAGCAGTGTTCTGGGTTTTTCTCTGAAGTTTTGCTCTACCTTAAGTTTTCCAGCGTGAGCTATGCATAGATGAAATGTTACACTGGGCATAAACGGGCTCCAAAAACCCAGACTGGTCCAACATCACAGAACATTTTTTTTAAAGGTTTCTTAAGAGGCCAGGACGTCAGCTTCCACCCCACCACCCACCACCAAATGCACACAGACGCCCTGCCTCCACACTGAGGGTCTGCCTCCTCCCTGTGGGCATCGGTTAACATCTTTGGTGTCCATCCATTCTCTCTCCTCTTTGACCTTGACCATGAGACATGAGGAAGGGTCCCAGTTCTGTTTCAGGGAGACAGTCGAAACGTATGTTGGAGAGTTCCCCCTGGGAAGTAAAGAGAAAGAGACACGAGGCCCTGAAGTCTCTCTTGCTTTTCAAGAGGCCTCTGGTGGAAAATAGGGTTCACACCAGCTGCCACAGGTAAACTCGTCCCACTGGACTGAAGTGGACAAGGGTGCATCTCAGAAGGTTTATCTCCCTCTGCCTGGGTAGCTTACTATTGGACCTGGTGCCTGGGGAAGAAAACTAGGAGACTTCTGAGTGAAAGATGGGTATGTACGCTGACCTTCAGCGAGGACCGTTGGCACCTGTAGGGTACTGAAGAAGGTACACCAGGTCTACGTAACCTTGTTCACGCATGTCACACGTCATACCACCAAAACCCTTGCTGGAACAGAACTCTGAAATGAATAAGGTGAAAAGGGTAGGGGAGAGATGTATGACATGTTATACTTAATATTTGAGGACTTTAAGCTAAGAGAGATTATTGGAAAATAATTTTTAAAAGTATGTATATAGCTCATATTTCCTGAAATATCTCTATCCAGGGAAGAAATGGAGCCACATTCATTGGAATGATTTGTAATTCCCTGACTCTGACCCACATCTCCCAGGTAAATAACACGCCCCCAGGTGTCTCCCAGGTGTTGATGAGCTAGTCTGTCAGAACCACCTGGTCACATCAGTATCTGTAATGTTGCAGCACACCCATCAGTGTCCTCTGCCCGCAGAACAGTTTCAGTACATCTCATCGTTCTCAGTACTTGATTGCCGTCTGGTGAGCATGAGCATCCCCGCCAAAGAGGTTCCCAAGAGTAATAGTGTCCATGAAGCAGTGCGGAGAATGTCTCATCCCTGTCTGCGTTCCAAGTCCTACTAATTGTTTCTCAGCCTTGTAGCTCCTTTCCCCACAAAGCTCAAACACAGCCCCTGGGGGCAGCAGACCGGGAGTCACGCTCCACCCTTTTCTTCCCACCTCGTGTTAGCTGACTGTCTCATTGCGTGTCATGACTGGCAGCATGACAGCCTTAGAATCCTGGACATGAACACAACTAAGACTGCATTAGGGTCCTTACCATGTGCATAATCAACCTTGGATTTCAACCCGGGCAGTGTGGGTTCCACCTAGAGACCATACGCTCCTATTTCCTCCCTCCCTCCACCACCTCCCCGTCATTTACTTTTGGGAAATGGGAGTAACTTGGTTTGACAAATTACAAATGCTCCTTATGATTTACAGTGTGGTTGTCTCCTTGCAAATGATCTACACCTTCTTGGCAGACTGCAAAGAAGGAAATCCTTAATGACTAAAATCCTTAATATAAATTGGTACAGCAACTTTGGATAACAGTTTGGCAGCTCTAAATCATCATACATGGAGATATCACATGACCCATTCCATCCCTAGGTGGAAGGGAGAAATGAAAACATATGTTCACATAAACTTCTACATGAATGTTCATAGCAGCATTATTCATGATAGCCAAAAAGTGAGTCCATCACCTGATGAACTGATACATTAAATAAGATGTATCCATACAGTGGAATGTTATTTGGCAATAAAAATAAATTAAGTACTTACTGATACATGCTACAACATAGATGAACCTCCAAAACATTATGCTAAGTGAAAGAAGTCAGCCACAAAAGGTCATGTACTACATGATTCTTTTTATATGAACTGTCCAGAGTAGGCAAATCTATAGAGCCAAAAGCAGTTGCCTAGGGCTGTAAAAATTGGTAGGATTGGAGGTGACAGCAAACAAAGTGTAGAGTTTCTTTGGGGAGTAGTAGGAATATTCTGAAATTGCGATAATGGTTGCACAGCTCTGTGAAATGCTGAAACTATTGAATTATATACTTCAAATGGGTGAATTGTATGGTATGTGAATTATATTTTAACATAATGTTTAAAAAAGGAGTACTCTTATTACAAATGGACATAAAGAAACTAAGCTTTTCTTTTATCACCTTCTATTTTTAACCTAAGTTTGTTTACACCATCATTGCCTATCTAAATTCTTTTAGGTGGTTAAGGGACAGATAAAAGTTTTTCTTCAGTTTGCTGGCACTTACTTGTCAGCAGCTCAAAATAGTCCACATGCCAAAGTGGCATATTTTGGGGAGGTTCATTCTGAACCCCTTCAAAAATTTTATAAAAATGAAAAGAAAAATCTCTTAGGGTACTATTACTCCTTCAGAGCTCAACACATAAATACATACACTTATCAGTTAGCTAGCCAGCTGTTAAACAACATTACGTGTTACTATTTCTTATTTTACAGCTGAGGAAACTAAATAATTGTCTTAGACCTCAAAGATCTACACTGCTCCAAGTTCACGCCAGCGCTTGGTTTCCTTTTATTTAGCATGAGGCAAAAAGAAAATTCAGGCTCCGTGATTTGACACAGTGCTAGGAAACAACTGAACACCTACAAGGAAATCCAGGTCTCCGGGTGCAAATTGTCTCCCACAGATAAATTTACTGGGCAAAACTACTTTTTACAAAATAGTTTTGGAAGAATTTTTCATATCAGGTAGGGGTCCCAGAAACCCCCACGTCTGACTCTCCTACAGACTTTATTAAAAATGCAGTTTTTAACTTCATATAGACTGTTTGTATCATCTGCAGAGTGGTGGGAGCCCCCCTGGTCCGTTCCAACCCCATCCTCCACCATCGCCTGGCGAGCATTGCTCTGCTTCCCATCACAAGAAATGAGATCAATACTGGAAAAGAGGTTAGGTCATTATGTTTTGAAGACAAATTATTTTCTGCTGCTCACCAGATCTCATCACAGGAATAAAACTCAACTTGAAGCTCTCGGTTTGTTTTCATATAAGAAATGGGAAAAAATGCCATCTGCAAGAATTGCTTCTTCTGTGTCACCCCCTTGAAGTGATCAAACTCTTAGGGCAAAATTCCCCTCAACGTGAGATGAGTTTGCACTACCAATTCCATCTTTAATAATATCTGCTGAAAGGAAGTGCTTCCTTTTGAAATGACAAGAAACAAAAAAGCCTTTTAGTTCTTCAAAGAAAGAAAGCAACAACAACATCAATCCATAAAGTGTCATTCCCTTACAGGGAAGGTCGAATCAGAGTGGGTCTAAGCACCCCACCAAGCCTCCCTCTCCTCCCTGCTTCTGGCTCCTAGCATGCCAGCTGCCCTAGTGAGCAGGTCTAGAAGTTTAAGGAGCTGAGCACCTTACACCAGAAAAAGCCACGGCGATAAAGAGTGCCCCGTACTGATAAAGGTACGTGTAGCCCATAAGTCACAGGACAAACTTAGAAAATTGTCTGAGAGAAACTCAGTTTAGGTTTCTCTTTCTTGTCTCCCTGACCTCAGGACAGCAATCTGCTTCTCCGCCGAGTCCGCCTCAAGCAAATGCTGACGGGGAATGGGCGTGGGGGAGGCATCAGCTTCCTCCTCCCTGTTTCTGAGTGATTGCCTTTTATGCAAGGGAAGAGGAAGTAGAAAGCGAAACTGATTTTAAATCAAAAGAAAGAAAACTGAAAATTGGGATCAGTTATGCTCTGGAATTGCATCATTTCATAGTCCTGACTCTGAAACTACGGTCAGCACTTCCTCTGACCACAAATGCAGGGCGGGTCCCATCACATACCAGTGGGGAGGGATTGAGAGGCTGATTGCCTGGGGAGGAAGAATCCTACTAACCACTCAGGGAGTGAGGAGAGGAAGACCCAGAGGCTCCCAACTGCTCTGCAGTCTCAAATTACAGGGGTGGGGGGGGATGGAGGAGTAGGAGGAATTCACTGCCCTGTGTCTCAGGTTACCGTCTTCTACATAATGGGCTCCTGGTCATGGGTAATGTCAATTGTGCTTGCATGAGTAGGGCTGACCGGAAAATCCGGCCCAGCTCAGAGCCTTGGTAGCCATTCTGTCAAAGAGGTTTTACAATGAACTGTGCTTGCATGTGTCCAGAGCCACTGCCCTGAGGAAGTCTGGACCAGTCTGGACCAGGCTGGACCGAAGCCCACATCACCGTGCCCTGTTCCCAGGGGCTGTCGGGGGTCACAGCAGGTTTTGCCACTCCTCCCCAGCAGTGCTAGGAGTTGTCGAGGCAGGAAACCACCTGGGTAATCACCTAGCACCCGCCAGCTAGCTGCCGGGTGCCCTTCTCTGCCCCATCCAGAGGAACTCTGTTGTCCCTTTCAGGCACTCAAAATTCACTTAAATTTATAATACATATAACAAAAATATACCAGTAATTGTGGTGGTAACAGTTTCTATGTGATTAGTCGTTGGTAGTGTACTCTGTTGAGTGCTTTGCACACGTTATCTCATACATTATGCAGTAGCCCTAGGAAGGAATATATATATATATATATAAATTTGGCTCATTTTCTAGGTGAGTATAATAGAATTTTCTTTTCTTTTCTTTTTTTCTTTTTCTTTTTTTTTTTTTTTTTTTGTGCTTTTTGGTATATACGTGGGCAGCTCTCTGGCTGGTAATCGAACCCGGGCCGCAGCGCTGACAGCGACAGCGCCGAAGCCCCAAGCCACTACAGCACCAGGGAACTCCCGTAAAATAGAATTTAGAGGGCAAATTACTTGCCCAAGAAGTCATATAGAGAGGAGGTGTCAGAGCAGGATCATTACTGAGGTGCTGAACTCTAGTGCTAAGCACTTTTTGGCTTTGCACAAAAAATGAAAGGATGAAATGCCTTAATGCTTTAATTTTGTTCACGTTAGAGAGAAGAGGCAGGGACTGGAAGGACTAGGCCCTGGGGATCCCTCTTTGGAGAGTGAGGACCACTCTTTGGTGGCCACCCACTTCTTAGGACCACACCTTAGATGAAGGTAAAAGTGGCTCTCCCCAGTGTAGTTTTCTATAATTTGGATGGAAGGAAAAAGGCAATTCAATCTATGCCATTTTAAAAACAAGGAAATGAGGCTAAATGATGTGATTCAAGGAATATTCCAGAAGTAGTCAAGGA
The DNA here is from genome assembly GCA_004026885.1 of Lyroderma lyra. Lineage (NCBI taxonomy): Eukaryota > Metazoa > Chordata > Mammalia > Chiroptera > Megadermatidae > Lyroderma > Lyroderma lyra. Next base: position 278,191 of record PVJL010001061.1, on the reverse strand, counting down.
GATAGCCCAAATCCAGGTGTCCTGTGGCTATTTTCCTCTATTCTACATGGTATTTCTCAAAATGTGGTCCAGGGGCTCCTGCCACAGAAATCCCAGGGGCTTGTGAAAACACAGGTTCCTAAGCTCAAGCCCACCCCCAGATTGGGTTGGAGTCTCTAGCAGTAGAGCCTAGAATTTGGGCAGCATCCAGTGCTTTTTTTTTTTTTTTAAATTAGCTTTTTATTTATTTATTTATTTAGCTTTTTGGTATGTGGGTAGCTCCCTGACTGGGAATTGAACCCAAGCCGCAGCGCTGACAGCGCCAACGCTGAAGCCTTAAGCCACTACACCATCAGGGAACTCCCCTGCAGTGCCTTTTTGCAAACTCTCAAACACAGTCTCAGAACCTGAGGAGAACCATATCCTCAGCAGGGAGTGAGCTCAGCTCTGACACATCAGTTTCGATTTCTCAGCAGGAACCTTGACAGCGCTGGGTCAGTTTCATTTCCCTTTTCCACTCCATAAAAGCATAGCACTGAGGGCTAGATCCTGGGTGGAAACTTTTTCAGCACTTGCTTGCGATCCGCAGTCGGAATATACAATCCGCCTGGAGCCAGCTATTCAGAATTACAAGGAAACAGCCATCATGAGGTAACTATGCCCTGCTTCTCTGATAGGAAGTGGAGCTTTCTCACAAATCTGGTATTTGCATGCAGCTTCTGCAATTACACTGATTCAGTGTTGGCTTATACATGCATTTATCTAACTGGACCATAAATTTATCTTACCAATCCATGCATTTTTCTTTCTGTGGCTCTTTGTGTTTCGAGAGTCAGGCAGTCTTAAAAACACAAAGGGAAGTGTTCCCAGCAGCACGGGCAGCTGGCAGCTGGGGGAGGGCTGGAGCTGGTTGAGAGAGTCTATGAGGAAAACCCTGTTCAGATCCTTTCAAGTAAAATTTGAGCAATGAGGGCTGGAGCCTGGAGGATAGTTACTGGAGGTCCTGGTCCCTCTTCTGTTTCTTATAGACTAAAAATCAGAGGTTTCTGAGTTCTATTGCAGTAATTGTGAGTATTTTTAAAGCAGGCTTACTTATCAGCAAATGTGCTCATGACTAATTCAACACTGCAAAACTCCAATTCATAAGGAGGTCACTTGTACCTTGCAATTTGCTCTTTCAGAATTGAGGAAATCTATCTTCTTAGTGACTTTCTAGACCGCCCTCTGTGAACAGGGAGAAAGTGTTGCAGAGTTGCAAACTGTTTTACAAGATGCCCAATATCACAACCCACCGGAGTGCCCTATTAGAGTGCAAATTACTAGGCCCTGCATTCGGAATCATGATTGAGTAGAGCAGAAATAAAGCCTAACGGGGAAAATGTATTTATAAAGGACCACAGGCACTTCCAACATGCAGTCAATGATCCCTGTGTGTAAATGGGAGTGGAGAAAGCCCCGAGTGGTTGCGGAGTGGGAAGGGCGGGAAGGATGTTGACCTACGCAAGGCTGACCTATTCAAGGGGCATTTTAGAGATGAAAACTGGTGACTGGAAATCACTTCCAAAAACGAAGGTCTTCCTGCACCCTTGCAACTCACAGTGTAGTCTGAGTCCGACACTCCATGAGAAGTAGTTTTGAAGGCAGCATCCCAGACTTGAATCTAGAAGTGCATTTTAACAAGATGCTCAGGTGTTTTGGCCCACGAACACATTAAAGTGTAAGCAGTACTGCTCTGGAGAGTTCTTTGGCTCACTTTTTGAAGTGATGGGCTTCTTGGGTTGTGCCTGTTCTGACCAACTAACTGGGCATGAAGTCTGCCTGCCCTTCATGTAGTCCCCCTGGAACATAACCAGAGCATCTGTGGCACAAACTGCCCTGGAGATTTCCCGGGAAACTTCTACTCTTACCATTTAAACAAAGCCTCTTTCTGAAAATGTCAAGACCTATCCCAGTAGTGGCTTTCACTAGACCCTGGAAGGAGAGGTTGCAGGTATGCTGGGGACTGTGGGCAAAACCAACAGGCTGTCTGTCACCATCCAGGTAGGTGATCAGGAGAAGGAGGAAAGACTGTAAATGGGTTGATTCTGGGTAGTCCTAAGGAGTAGCAGTGCTGCCTTTATCTGCCTTAGTCAGCAAAACCTCATGGCTGCAGATTGAGGCCGTGAGAAATCTTTTCTGGGCCAGAGGGATTCCCACTTCCTCAGTGTTTCCCACCAGGTAGGAATGGCATTCAGCTCTCCACGTTTCACCTGAACTTAGGCATTCTCTACAGTCATCATTCTACCTACTTGCCCTTCCCCCCTTTAAAAAACTGAATTTAATGAATGTACAGTAATTTAGTCAATTTTATACCTGTACACATAAAGAGTATTGAGAGTAACTCTCATATACACATGATGTAAATTAGTAAGTGAAGAAACTTTGGCAAATGGTGCATTGATTTTTAGAAAATTAATAGTATTTTTTATGAAATCAGAATGATCTTCAAATGTTTTATTTTGATCTAAGTTAAATACGTTATCATAAATATGCCAATTACATATGAACATGTAAATATGTCAATTAGCATATAATATGTAATGAAAATCCAAAAGTGAAGAAAAGCAAAGTATTTTAAGTACTTACATAACATAGGAGAAAAAGTGACAAGAATCGCTAAGAAAATTTTTTGAAAATTCAGCTTTATTGAGATGTAATTGACGTATAAAATTGTAAGATATTTACACTGGAGGGATTTGATATATGTAAACATTGTGAAAGAATCCCCCATCTAATTACTTACACATTCATCATCTCACATTTTAATCCTTTTTTTTTTTTAGTGAGAACATTTAAATTCTACTCTTTCAGAAATTTTAATTATATGGTACAGTGTTATCAGCTATAGTCACCACTTATACATTAGTTCCTCAGACCTTATTCATCTCATAGATACGAGATTGTACCCTTTTACCAACCTCTTCCTATTTTCTCTGCCCTTTCCCCCTGGAAGCCACTTTTCTACTCTCTTTCTGTGAGTTTGATATATATATGTGTGTGTGTGTGTGTGTGTGTATTAGATTCTACATATAAGTGATGTCATACAGTATTTCTCTTTCTGTGTCTGGCTTATTTCTCTTAGAATAATGTCCCTCAAGATCCCTCAATGTTGTCACAAATGGTAGGATTTTCTTCTTTTTTATGGTTGAACAATACTGGTTGGAAAAAAATGCTTGATATGATTTTACATTTCCTAAACTTTGTTAAGACTTGTTTTGTTGTCTAATATACAGTCTCTCCAGGAGAATGTTTCATGTGCACTTGAGAAGAATGTGTGTTCTACTGCTATTGGAATGTTGTGTAATGTGTAAGTTTATCTGGTCTAACATGTGCTTTAAATCCAATGTTTCCTTATTGAGTTTCTGTCTGGTGGTCTATCCATTATTGAAAAGAGATATTGCAGTCCCCTGCTATTATTGTATTGCAGTCTATTTCTCCTTTTAGGTCTATTACTATTTGCTTTATATAATATATTTAGGTGATTGTATGTTGTGTTCATAAATATTTATAAATATTATATGCTCTTCTTGGATTAACTCCTTCATTATTATATAATGACCTTCTTCACCTCTTATTACAGTTTTTGGCTTAAAATCTATTTTGTCCAATATAATATAATTATCCCTTCCTTCTTTTGGTATACATAGAATATCTTTTTCTATCCCCTCACTTTTAGTCTGTGTGTATCCTTAAAGCTGAAGGCAGCAGATAGCTGGGTCTTATTTTTTTATCCATTCAGCCTATATCTTTTGAGTGGAAAATTTAGTTCATTTACATTTAAAGTAATTACTGATAATTATGGACTTACTACTGCCAGTGATAATAAAAATGCTTTCTCTCTCTCCCTCTCTCTCTCAATAAAATGTTGGTAATAATAGATGGTTGGTGTCTTTGGGGATGAAATTTCTTGCCATGTCATTGTATTGCCAAATGAGTAGGCAGCCCTGTTTGGTTCACAATTTTTTTCTGAAATTTTGCTGGTCTGTGATATGAAAAAGTACAGACAACACTGGTTTTAATGATTTCTGGAAGTTCTTTCCAATCTTGTGGTAGAAAGCACCTACTGGGAAGAAAGGAAGAGCACAAACTCATTAAATCATACTCAAACCCTAGGCAAATGTGGATGTGAGAACATGTGCAACTTATTTAATAATAAATAAGGGAGTGATGTCCCTTGATATCTTCCAGCCACAAACACAAATTTGCCAATTTTGCTTATTTGTTCCTCAAAACAAATTTATTCTTTCTGGGTATCTGCCTTACATTAGGGAGAATGCTTCAATCAGACTGAAACCAAGCCTTCAAGGGTCTGTGTGTGACGGTAGAGAAAATGGAGGTGAAAAGACTAAATCACATAGCATAGTGGCAAACATCTCTGGGTTTTTAGTTCTTTTCCTGGCTCCTTCTAACCAGACTGTGAGCTCCTAGGGTCAGAGAGGGCTAGGATAACCCTTATTTTTCTTAGTGTCCCCCAAAACTCAAAAAGTTAACACACACAAAAAGGTAGATCTATCTATAAAGAATTATTGGTTGGCTAAATAAATCTTAACCCCCAATGTGTGAGGACTGAGCCCTGACTTAGAAACTGAGCAGGACAGAGAGATCCCAGTTCCTCCCTAGAATGCTCTCCTCTCATCCACCTTACCTCACCTCCTGCATATCTGCTCACACAGTGGAAGGGGTGTGCCTTATGGATTCTTACACAGATCTTAGCTATAAACAGGTGAGCCCAGAAAGGATGAGGAAAGTACTTGCTCTTCTGTCTAAGAAAACTTAGGGTTGTATATTTGTCAAAGTTCTCCAGAAAAACAGAACCAAGAGGAGATATATAGATATGCTGCTAGTTGATATCAGACCCAACCCACAAAGGCTGGGAAAAGGCAGCAGGCAGTTACTAAAGGCAAATGTTCCAGGCTCTTCTGTATTTTTGCCAGTCAAAAAATAAATAATTTTGAGTACTACCGTGGAGGAAAATCAGTCAGGTAACTGCAGAACTCAGACTTCACTGAGGGGTTGGTTTTTTGATTGTTGTTGTTGTTTGTTTGTTTTTAAGCTCTTACTTGAAGTTAATGTAGGATGGAAAACTCTTATTTGTCCTGCCATGTGCTCTGCCTTGCACTGTACTCATTAACTTTCCTCAGATCAAAAGGAGACAGGTACAAGTAATGGACTCACAATGTTTGACTTTGGCTGCTTTTTCCAAGTTACTTTGTACATTTTCAGTGGGGAAACCAAACTAGAACTTTGGCTTTATGCCTGTCTCTTGGAAGGGAAGAGCCTTTATACAATTGGACACACACTGGTTTTCCTTATTACAAATTAAGTATTATTTCTACTTAATTTGTAAACATTTATTTTTACCTGCTTTTTTTTTTTTTTAACTTTCCATGTCCAATTTTTTGTACTGCCCTGTTTATTAAAATAAAGAGTCTCACCTAATGCTGGCGCACGTGTGCGCGCGCGCACACACACACACACACACACACACACACGTGTAATTTAGAATGAGCTAGAGAGAAAGGGATTTAATTTTATGAGAAGTTGTCTCACAAGGTATTATGGAGACTGAGACATGCCATGATCCACTATTTGCAAGATGCAGACACAGGAAAGCCAATGATATATTTCCAGTCTGAGTTCAAAAGCTTGTGAACTCTAGGGCTAATGGTGTGAATGCCAGTCCAAGTCTGAAGGCCTGAGAACCAGGAGTGCCAATAGTATGAGTCCCAGGCTGAAGGAGGGAGACCAATGTCCCAGCTCAAGCAACCAGGCAGAGAGAGCAAATTCACCCTTCCCCCACTGTTTTGTTTTACTCAGACTCTACAGATTAGACGCTGAAGAGGGCAATCTGCATTAATCGGGCTAAGGACTCGAATGCTAATCTCTTCCAGGAACATCCTTCAGACATGCCCAGAACTAATGTTTAACTAGATGTCTGGGCTTCCCCTGGCCCAGTCAAGGTGTCACACACAATTTACAGGCAATTGCATTACAGGGTGTAATGCTTAGCAGGCGCACATCACAGTGACCATGTTTACTTTCTCCACAGTGAGGTCAACAAAAGAGCTCTGGAGGAAATCCTTCAACAGCTGAAATGCCATTTCACATGGAACTTATTTAAGGAAGAAAATGTCTCACATGATCTAGAAAATAGAGTGTGTAACCAGATTGAATTTTTAAATACCGAGTTCAAAGCTACCATGTACAACCTGCTGGCCTACATAAAACACCTAGGTGGAGAAAACCAGGCAGCGCTGGAATGCTTAGGGCAAGCTGAGGAGTTAATCCAGCGAGAGCACGCTGACCAAGCAGAAATCCGCAGTCTGGTCACCTGGGGAAACTACGCCTGGGTCTACTACCACATGGACAGACTCTTGGAAGCTCAGGCTTATGTAGACAAGGTGAAACGAGTGTGCGAGAAGTTTTCAAATCCTTACAGCATTGAGTGTCCTGAGCTCGACAGTGAGGAAGGGTGGACACTGCTACAGTGTGGAGGAAGACGAAATGAAAGGGCAAAGGTATATTTTGAGAAGGCTCTGGAAGAGAAACCCAATAACCCAGAATTCTCCTGTGGACTGGCAATCGCGATGTACCGTCTGGATGATAAACCACAGAAACAGTTCCCTGTCAGTGTTCTGAATCAGGCCATTGAGCTCAATCCCGACAATCAGTATGTCAAAGTCCTCTTGGCCCTAAAATTGCAAATGATAAATAAAGAAACTGAAGGCGAGTCATTGGTTATAGAGGCCCTGGAGAAAGCTCCTAGCCAAACAGACGTCCTTCGCAGTGCCGCCAAATTTTACCAAAAAAAGGGTGATGTAGACAAAGCTATTGAACTGTTTCAAAAGGCGTTGGAATCCATGCCAAACAATGGCTACATCTGTCACCAGATTGCATGCTGCTATAGGGAGAAAGCCAAGCAAATTCAGAAAATGGAGAACTCTGAAGCAAATAGAACTAGAGAGAAGATTGAAGAACTAAGGAAGTATGCCATGGACTATTCTAATAACGCTATAAAGAAGGGACTAAGTCCTTTGTATGCATATTCTGATCTCGCTGAGGTGGAAACAGAATGTGAGCAGATAGCTTTCAATAAGGAGTCCTCTGATACTGAAAGGAAACAACTCCATGGGGACAGTTACAAATTTCAGGAGTACCGTGGGAAGTCTCAAGACACTGCTGTCCAACATTGTTTAAACGGTGTGCCCGTAAGCACAAAGTCAACTGAGAAGGAAAACATGAAATGCCAACCACAGAATGGAGCTGAAAATCATCTTCCACAAAATGCACCAAATTCTTGGTATCTCCAAGGATTAACTCACAAGCTGAATGGAGATCTGCAGCAAGCAGCTGAATGTTTTGAGAAGGAACTAGGTCACCTGCTGAGGAATAGCCCTTCGGGCATAAGCTCGTTTTTCCTGCCGGCAGCAGAGCTTGAAGAAGGCAGTGAGGAAGTCGGCCAGGGTGCACATAGCTCCCCTCTAAGAGAGCACACTGACCCCTGAGCTGAAACAGAGAGGAGGAAAAGGCACAGAGGGGAAGACGTCTGGGATGGAGGTCATGAGGGGAAGAAGGGTAGGGAGGCACAGGAGTTCCCCAATCTGAGCTTGCTGAGCAAGGTAGTCTTGCTTACTGCTTTAAGATTCATTGTTGGAGCGTCCTTTTCTCATATCTGTTTCCTCTGTCCATACCAGCCACACACACTTCTCTCATCTGCTGGTCTCCTAACAAATGACCACTAGAGACAGTGCTTCAGACCTGCGTGATGTGATTAGTTCTCAATTTGCATTGAGTTCACCAGAAATCCCCCATTTCTGCCCTTCTTGCCAAGGGTCATTACTGGTGACTGCCTAGCAACACAATCTCACACCCTTCATGTCATTACTCTAATCTTCTGGACCTCTTGGAAGACTAGCTTTTGACCAACCCTGCAGTACTCCTTATGTGTTGCTCTTAACTTCAGCCCTGTATATATGTGTGTATTCTTGATAGTGACACTATAATGAATAAATATGTATTCTTGATAGTAATGCTACAGTAAATTAAAATTTTTCCACTTGAAGTAACTTGTGGCTCGTATGTGTGACCAAGAGCAGTATTAATTTCCAAAGTTTCTCTTGCTAAGGATGGTGGGTAATTGCTATAGCCATGCCATGCTATTCTCAACATGTCCATTTCAGCTCCTCCTTGGAACTAACGTTCTCACTCTGTAGCCAGCCCATCCCAGGGCTATGGCACTATGACTCTCATTCCATTTTAGGAGCCTCAGCTGAGCCCAGTGCCCAGTTAGCAGCTGCTGGACACCAGGGTTGCTGTGCACCCAGGAGCACCTTGACAACTGACTCCCTGCCAAATACCATTTAACACCCCTCTCCGCCACACTCACACATACACACTCGCCCAGGACTATGGAGAAACAGTGACTCCAATTTGAGATAATAAACAGAATGTTTTGGTGTCCCTGCTCCTTTCTCTCTCCTAAGTTATTTGGAAACTTAGCTGCAGCTTGGATCTACTAGAAGATGGACGTTCATCCCAGGTCTGCCTGAGAATGATGCTGTGTCCCTAGCCACAGTATGCACGTGGTCTGGGAGTCTAAGGGCAGACGTTCTTGGACAGAGAGTCTTATAATGAGGGAATTCTCAGAGGAAATTGGGCAGGTGGAGGAGAGATCCACATTTGGCCAGTGTTGGCCTGTCTTTCCTCTCCTTTGCTCACCAGATGGAGTTATCATTTCTTAATAGCTGCTGCACTGTTTTTTCCAATGCGAATTCTAAGAAGTTGGCATAACTGCTGGGTCTGGTGATTTTCACTAGAAGGACTCACAGGCCTCAACAGAGTCATAATCACAACAAAAGGATACAAGGAAAAATCCGCACAGAGAACAGGCACATGGGTCTAAGAATAAAGAAAACAAGGCACAAGTTTACCATAGTGTTTTCCCAGTAGAATCATACAGGATCTGCTTAATTGCTCCAGCACCCAATTGTGACAAACCTTACGAAGCTAATTAGAACCTCCATGCCCTAGGGTTTTGTTGGAAACTAGTCACGTGGGGACCCTCTCCTTTGCACATCCCAAAACTCCAGACTCCCAAAAGGAGAGCAGGTGTTGGCATTAACCACATCATTTGCACAAACAGTCTAGGCACAGTACATCATGCTTATTTGTCAGGGAATGGTGGGAACACTCCAAAATTCAAGTTCCCAGATGTCAACTGAGGGCCAGCCTTGTGAACAGAACTTCCTAAGGATCACAGTCTTTGGCCCTGATGCTTTTCTGCACAAGTCCATCTCCTTGGTCCTTAGCTAAGGTGTCTTTACAGCCAATGTATCAGCAGTAGGATCCTGCTTGGTAGGGTGATATCTTACAGGATTGACCTGTTAGACCCTTTAGGGAAGCTGAATTTAGCCATCCTACTAATTATAAAGGTCTATCTTGGAAGTCCAGGTCACTTCACCATTAAGTTTCTGTGCCATCTCTTTTACCAGGTGGTCCAGCACAACCCTAGCCAGTAAGTTGCTTCCCTGGGCTGAGGCATTATCATGATCATCAGGTACACACAGAAGAACTACAGTCCCAGACGTGTAGACACACATGTTTCCCCTGGAAACCGAGTTTATAGTCGTTCGCATAATGCAAGCAGGACATTCCTTTGGCAGGCAGGTCAGGTGCATAGGCTCCCCCGTGTGGCCTTGACCATGGGGCCTCCCACCCCAGGCTTTCCAGCCTGATCCAAAAAATTCAGTTGAGTCCTTGGTTTTAGAGGGACTGCCTGACAGTTTCAAATATTTGCTCATCCCTGACACTAGTTCATCTGCCTCATGAGTGAAAGTGACATCTGAGATTTTTCTGGGCAAAAGTTCAGGAGCTGGCCCCGGCACCTGCCACCTCACTGCTGTCCATCGTGCTCACAGGCTCAGTAGTCCAAATTCAAAGCACTCACGGAGCTTTGGGAGGGCGGCCTGGGGAGATTTCTTTCAGCAAGGAAGGAAAGCTTGCAGGAACAGTTCTGAAAAACAAACACCATTAATGCCCCTGCCTTCTCCATGCTGCCCTAGGTGTTAAGTTTTTAGTTTTCTTCATCAAAGTGTCCCATTCGGCCATCACAGATTTCATTATTTCCAGTTATCCCCTACACTCACCCCGACCTTTCAAGTGGAAAGGCTATATATTTGCAAGAGGGACAAAAGTGTTTTCACTTAATACAAATTAATCAGAAAAGAGACACCATGTTCAGGGATAGTCTGGGACAAAGTTGTGAATTTTTTTAAAGTTTCAAAATGGGTTTACACCACTCCCTACTTCTGCATCTTGATTATTCATACAGTGAGCCTAAAAAAGAGTGACAGTTTTCTGATTTACAATCAGACTATGAACTAAGATGAGCATATTAGGACAAAGGTGAAGGACACAGGGTGGGGCTGCCAATCCATTCTCGCAGTTTGTAACTATATGGAAAAGTTGGAAAGAGCAAGTCAACAGCAGTGAGAGAGCCTGCTCCTTATCCTTCCCCTTCCCAAAGAATACTTGAACCATATTTCGTGAGTCGGGGTCCTTCAAATATGGGGGTGAGGGGACCCAAGGCTACTCTCAGGTTTGCTCTTTTGCTGAAAGGATCGACACATTCAGTATGTAGTAAGAATCATCGGTAAGATTTATTATGAAGAAAACAAATTGTTTTCCTCTACCTTCCCAGGTTCTCAAGCTGGGGTCCTGCAAATTAGACTGGCAAGGAAAGATGAGCAAGAGAAAAGCAAGCAGACGTTCATTAACACGTTCATCACACGTAGACACAGGAAAACTCAGTGATGTGTAACTCACAGGAGGGCAGCCAACTGGGGCTTAGTGTAGGGGAGGAAAACTCTTCTTCCCTCTCTCCTCTTAGATTCAATGGCTGATCCCATGAATTAACTGATAAGAGACAGATTAATGAGAGAAACATAGTCTTAATTGCATACATAGACATAGGAGTTCACAATGAAAAATGTGGCTCCCAGAGGTGGTCAGATGATTGAGACTTATACACCATCATACAGTGTTGACAAATCACTGGCAGATCTAATCCCTTTCAGCTGGTGTTCAAACCCGACAGAACAAATTTGCTGACGTCATGATGGTGATCATTATTTTTCTGAGGCTTCATAGCCTGGTGTGGTGACTCCTGCCTCCATGAACACATAAAGCCCAGACAGGCCAGAAACCACTGAAATGGAATGCTGTAGTGGCAACTACACATGTTGAACTTTCCCTGAGCCCTGTGCTCCTGAAAAACAGCTACAGTCAAAAAATACTTCCCCCACCCCCACCCAATTGGAAATGTTGACAGTTTTGCAAAGCTACTCCGCAGTACGGCTGCCTCAGTATCACCTCGTTTGGCCAAGCAGCCTGAGGAGGGCCTGAAACTAACACTGGCCCCGTCAAGCATGTGCGTGCCAAGATAACAGCCTGCGGAGTCACAAGTACACGAAGTTCCTGATAGGACTTTCCCAACAGCCCTTGTGATCAACAGTCTCCCCCACCGCCAGGGCCTTCCCCTTGTGTGCCCCATAGATAAGACTCCTGTGGAGCTTGACAAAATCTCATTCATTTTGGTTTGAATTAACTCAGGCAGTCTCAGCCTGGGAGCACTGAAGCATTTTACGCTTGGATCATAGTATAATGAAGGCGTGTGCCCCAGTACCCGCCTCCCTCTCTCTGCCTGCAGCCTGCCTTGCCCTGTGTATGTGGCTCCAGGACCTACGGGTAATGAACCTGGTTCAGCCTGTCTTGTGGTCTTTTGATCAACTGCGAAGAATCACCCTTTTCCCCTGGTTATCGATAAGGCTTGTCATGTCCCACTTGTTTACCTACAACAAGGCCAAGTACAGATCCTCCAAATGCCCATTCTAGGTCTCATAAATAGTTAAGTGAATGATTTGTGTCTGCTGATCAATCAGAACAAAATGTCTGTAAATTTAACTTGCCTGAATTTCTCTCCTCGCCTACAGGACCCTGAAATCTCGCTGGCCCCTCAGATTCAGCAAGCACTGGAATGCCAAATAGTCACTCTCAAAATTTCGCTGAGGACAAGGAGGGAGATTTCTTGCTGAGCTGTTGGATCTCCCCTCCTCCCCTATACCCAGTTCTTTCTAGCCTCGTTTACTCCTCAATAGAGAAGAAAAGCCCTTTTCTGACTGATTTTTGAGGCATTTGTAGATCTTATGGTCAGAGCCACTCCCCATTGCCATAGTGACCCTCCTGCTACTGCAGCTGTCACCCAACCTTATTGCAACAGTCCTTTTTTTTCCCCACTTATATAAACTTTATTTTTAAAGTACTTTCAGGCCTATAGAAAAAAATGCACAGAAAGTACAGAGTTCTAATATATCACCCCTTCCACACCCTCACCCTTCCAACAGTGTCCCCTATAATTAACATCTTGCATTCTGTGATGAGTAGTTCTTATTGATGAACAAATACTGATACAGTATTACTCACTAAAATCCATAGTTGACATTTGGGTTCACTTTGTGGATTGTACATAACATCATGTATCTGCCACTAGAATTTCATAGAAAATGTCAGTGCCCCACAAGTGCCCTGTGCTCCTTCTATTCATCCAGTCCCCATTCCCTCTAGCCCCCCTGGCAACAGCTGATCTTTTCTCTATTTCTATAGTTTGGTCTTTTCCAGAATGTCGTATAGTTAAAATCAGAATGTGTAGCCTTTTTAAATGCTTCTTTCACTGAGCAATATGCATTAAGTTTCCTTCATGGCTTCTCGTGGCTTGCTAGCTCGTTTCTTCTTACTGCCAAATAACATTCCGTTGTCTGGACACACCGCTGTTTGTGTACCCCCTCACCTGTTGAAGGATACCTTGATTGCTTTCAATTTTGGCAACTATGAATTAAGCTGCTCTAAACATTCATATGCACATTTTGTGTGAACATAAGTTTTCACCTCATTTGGGTAAATACCTGGGGGCTTGATTCCTGGATTGTGTAGTAAAAGTACGTTTAATTTCTAGAAACGACCACAGTCTTCCATAGTGGCTGTACCATTTTGCATTACCATCTGCAATGATGTGAGTCCTTGTTTCACATCCTCACCAGTATTTGGTATTGTCAGTACTTTGGATTTTAGCCATTCTAGCAGGTGTACAGTGGTGTCTTACCACTGTTTTAATTTGCAACATCCTAATGCCATATAATGTTGAACATCTTTTCATGTGTTTATTTACCATTTGCATATTTTTTTGGTGGGGTTTCTATTCAAATCTTGTATCCATTTTTTAATTGGGTTTTTTTTTTTCTTATTGAGTTTAAAGAATTCTTTGTGTATTATGGATACAAATCCTTTATCAGCTATGTGTTTTGTATATATTTTCTCCCAATCTGTGGCTCATCCTTTGAGTCTCTTAACAGTGTCTTTCACAAAGCAGTTTTTAATTTTAATAAAGTCCAACTCATCAATAATGATGTCCATCTTTATTTATCACCATCTTTCACAGATGGTGCTTTTGGTATTGTATCTAAAAACTTACAGCTAAACCCAAGGACATTTCAATTCTGGTCTATGTTATTTCTTAGAAATTTTATAGTTTTGCATTTATATTTAGGTCTCTGATCCATTTTGAGTTAATTTTTGTGAATGGTGTAAGGGTTATGTTTAAATTCTTGTTTTGCTTTGTTTTTTGTATGTGGATGATCAGTTGTTCCAGAACCGTTTGTTAAAAAAACTATCCTTTCTCCATTGAGTTAACCTTCGCCCCTTTGTCAAAGATCAGTTGGCTGTATTTGACTGGGTCTTTTTCTGGGCTCTGTATTCTGTTCTCGTGATCTATTTCTTTCTTCTTTTGCTAATACCACACTGTCTTGATTATTATAGCTCCATAGTAAATCTTGAAGTAGGATAGAGTGAGTCCCCTGACTTTGTTCTTCTTTAGTATTGTGTTGGCTATTCTAGGCCTTTTTCCTTTCTATAAAAACTTCAGAATCAGTTTGCTGATATCCATAGAATAATTTGCTAGAGTTTTGATTGGGATTGCCTTGAAACTATAAATCAAGTTGAGAAGAACTGACATCTTAAGCTCATTGATTTTTTCTGTCAATGAATATGGAAAAAGATCTTTGATTTCTTTTATCAGAGTCTTGTAGTTTTTCTGACACAGACCTTGTTTATGTGTTATTAGATTTATAACTATGTGGTTCTTTTAGGGGGGATGCTAATATAAATGGATTGTGTTTTAAACTTCAAATTCTAATTTTTCATTATTGGTATGTAAGACAGTCACTGACATTTTTGTATTAAACTTGTATCCTATAATTTTGCTGCAATTGCATATTAGGTCTAGGAGTTTTGGTTTTTCTTGGGAAAAACCTTGGGAATTTCTACATAGAAATTACGTCACTTGCAAACAAAGATAGTTTTATTTCTTCCTCCCCAATTTTTTGTATACCTTTTATTACTCTGACTTCTTTTTCTTCTTATTATTATTTTTGTCTTAGTGTATTAGCTAAGATTCTAGTATAATATTGATATGAGTGATGAAAGGGGACATCCTTGCTTTGTTCCAGATCTTAGAGGAAAAGCATCTAGTTTCTCATTATTAAATATAATCATGACTAAATATGATGCTAGCCATAGGTTTTTCATAGGTGCTCTTTGTCAAGTTGAGGATATTCCCCTTTGTTCCTTGTTTTCTGAGAGTTCGTATCTTAAATGGGTGTTGGATTTTGGTTTTGGCTGCATCAGTTGATATGATCTCAGAAGCACAGACTTACATAGCCAAGGTAGAAAATTCTACAATATTTTCAAGTCAGAGAATCCAGTATCTAGAGATTGCATGTGAAAACAAATGGTCAGAATTATAATGTAGAAGAAAGTACAATGAAAGGGTTAATATGTATTTCAAGAAAGTTCTGCAAGAGAAACCCAACAACCCAGGTCATGGGCAATCCCAAAGGGCTATCTGGCTGATACAATCAAGAAGTTCCCTCCCAACCCTAGGAGCTAGGCCAAAGAGCTGAGTCCCAAAAACTGATATGCTAAAGCTGACTTTGTCAAGGAACTTCAAAAAGTTAATGGAAAAGCTGAAGGAGGAAGGTGAAGAAAGAAGCTGTAAAGAATTCTATGGACATCAGGTAAAGCTTTTCAACGAGGCCTTGCAAAGGGTTTCCTAAGTAAAGCAAGCTGCCTGCACTCTCAGTTGCCGCCTTCTGTTACTTCTCAGCAAGTTCTTCCCCGAATATGAAGTCTTCCTTAGACACAAGCACACAGATCTTTTAAGTTTTTCTTTTCTTTTCTTTTCTTTTTTTTAAAAGGAGATACACATTGGGATCTATATGGAAGGAATGGCGGAGAGAATGGCCATTCTCTGTCTGAGCAGGGATACATACTTACATTCCCCATACACAGCCAAAGATCACTGTGCCCAGAAGACGTCAGCAGTTTCTTACTGAACGACAAAGGATGTCAAAGCTGCACACTCAAGTCATTGGTGTCTCCCAAATCATCTGCTGCTTCCATCGAGGTGGGCGGGGCAGGACAAGCATCTCACAGTGCAGGCCTTTATGTAAAGCTGTGCTGTTCAATCCCGTGGCCACTATGTAGTTATTTAAATTAATTAGAACAAATCTAAAATTGAGTTCCTCAGACACACCAGTTCCATTTCAAGTACTCAGTAGTCACCTGTAGCTGATGGTTACCACATTAGACAGCACAGACTTAGAACATTACCGTCACTGAAAGAAATTCTTTCAGAACAAGTGTAGTGTTTCTCCGTCTTGGCACTATTGCCATTTGGAGCCAGATAATTCTGTTTTGGTGGTCCCAGGCCAAAACCTCCCAGAAGCCTTAGAGTGCACAGCCAGCGTCACTGCACAAATCATGAATAGCCATGGAATTCTCCCCTCCGAGTCCAGGCCGGGTCCCGACATGCAGTCTTGTGAGTATTCTTGGAGTGGGAAGCCAGAAGGACTATTATTCTGCCAATACTCCAGCTTACAAATCAAGAGGTATCCCAAGAAGTTTTCTTCTGTACCTCAGGAGACAATAAACATCCCTTCCTGTGTGATAACAACATGACCATCATCTACTACTTTTGTTAAAATTAAATGAAATGCTTATATATCTGTCTCTCCTGCTAGATGGCAAGTCACTTGAGAAGAAAAAATACAGTAGTACCTTGGTTCTCATTGTTAATTGGCTCCAGGAAGTGTGACAGGTACCACAAATGATGGGTACCGAAAATCATGAGCACCAAACACGTTTTTCCTATAGGAATAATGCAGTGATACCTCAGTACTCATCGTTAATTGGTTCCAGGAGGTGCGACAAGTACCAAACAAGTGAGTATCAAGACAAAACTTTCACATCAAAATGTGTCAAGTACCAAATTTGACAAGTTTCAAAGCAGTCAAGTACTAAGGTGTGACTATATGCCATATCCAGGTCCCAACGGAGTGCCCGATATCTAACTCATGGTCACTTATGGCTTGCTGATTTTTGAAATGGGTAAGGAGCTAATGGCCAGGAAAGCTGCCTTCCACATGCCAACATCAGGTTTGGACCATGGGTTCCTCGAACATTTATGGGATTTCCAGAGCCGTGGAAATGACATGAGTAGTAGAACTTGTTCTTTGCAGCTCAATTTAGAATTCTAAATTTCAATTGCAGCTAGAAAGTATCTTCACCTCTTCTCATTTCTCTTAGACATGGACTCCCAAATCCTAAGATATTTCAGCCAAGTCTCAAAACTATTTGCCTCCCAGGAACCTGAGAACTTATATTGACAAGTTCAAGTGAATGAATGCTTGACATGTAAAAATAAAAACACAAACATTCAGTTAAAACTGGACTACATGGGAGTCAGTCAGAAAAGTAAATTACGCTGGGCCACATAGCCAGCAACAGACTTGAGATGATATGAAAGTTACTGGAATTTTCAGAGCAGAGTAGTGCTTGTTGGTTGAGTATTTTATTGATGATTGACGTATGTTTGCAACCATGAATAATCGCAAAAGCAAATGTTAGACACTGTGTAGAGGTCCAAGCACTTTCACCTACATTCCTTTATCATATTTTGTACACATGGACACAAGGCAAAGAGAAATAAAGTTACTGACTCACAGAAAGACAGATACATAGTGGAATAAGCCCCTATCCACCTTCTGCGGTATTTAGACCTGAAAGGAAATTAGGAATCATCTAAGAAAGTAGCTCTCAGATTTTAACATACTGACAAATCACCAGCACATTTGGTTAAAAGGAAGACTCTAATTTAGTAAGTCTGTGGAGGGGCCTAAGATTCTGCATTTCTCAAAAGATTTAGTTGATGTTAATGCTGCTGGTTCATAAGGACCATACTCTGAGTAGCAAAAATCTAGCTCAGTGGTTTTAAACCACAATTGCACAAGAAAATTACCTTGGGGTTTTCTTTGTTTCTTTTCTAAATTACTGATAATTCTGATGCCTGGGCCTCACTCCCAGATGATTCTGATTCATTGGTCTAGAGATTAGCTCAGGGGTGTGTGTGTGTGTGTGTGTGTGTGTGTGTGTGTGTGTATGTGTTTCTTTTCTAAGAGTCTCAGGTAATTTTCTAGTTTGCAGACAGAATTGCAAACCACTGTCAAAGTCAACCTTTTTATTTCACTGATAAGGTAACTAATAGAGTTTAAATTAAATCAAATTTACCTAACTTGTCAGTCAAACACAGCTGGTCCTTGAATCCTGATATTGAACTCTTAGCTCAGTGCCTAAGTTTCATTTCTTCAAGTAGGAACCCTGTCCATTAGAAATGGATTTCTCTCTCCAGTTTCCATTGCTCTTTCCTATTTGTAAACACATTCACACACATAGACACATTTTGCACACTTGGTTGGCTGCTGCCTCTCTCTTTAATGCTGCTGTGTTTTGCATGGCTCATGGGTCTGTTTATGGCAAAAACACACTGGGCAAGATTCTGAAAGCCTAATCAGCTGAGCCAGAGCCCCATAGAATCAGGACTACTGCCAAATTCGTAGTGACCATGTGATAAACACCAGCTCTGGTTCTCTGACAATTGTCACTATGCAATGATTTTATGAACAAAAAATGAGTAAAGTCATCCTTCTGTCATGCAAACAGCCCTCCTAACCTTCACTTCACTATTTACTTACATTTCTATCCCTTCCTTTCAGAGTTGGGTTAGGGCTGGGGATGCCTTTGCAGAGAATATTCTCACCTGAAAACTCAGTTAGCCTGCTAGAAGCTTTCTATCTGATGCAGAACTAGCAGGGAATAGCTAACTGGAAGTGATCCCCCTTTTAAGACCTCTTCTCCCCCTGCACAGGCCAGTCCCTCCTAGGAGAGGCTGGATGCCTGCTGCTACAATCTGTGCACAGGCATGCACATGGCTTCTCGACTTGACCACTAAGGTGGAAGTATCTGGATTGCTCTAACAGAAGCTCCCAGCATACACCCCACCTCAGTAGCTGCACTGTCAGTCATGGCACGCGGCACCTCTCGATGCCCACACATTTACAGTGGCTCGCTTGAGTATTCTTTTAGGCATAAGCCTCTGACATGGTCCAAGGAGCTTCCATTGCAGACATCCCCGGAATCATATCACTGGGGCCATTGTTAATAGTTACAAATTAGACAAGAACTTGACATATGACACAAAAGTCTACATCTCTGTCTCCCATTGGTCTTTCCCCAACACTGAAGACATCGTAAGTTCCAGGATCCTCTATCTTCTAGGCCACACTGACGTAGGAATATTTGCGTATCAAAACTGTTTCTCACAAACATCCTCCCAGCTGCCAAAACTGATAGTCAAAGCAGAGACAGCTCTCCCTCTCTTCCTATCATTTTCACCCAGATGGAGCTCTCCCAACTTTATTAGGCCTTCAGGGTGTGCAAAGTGGTTATCTGAGATGCCTTAGAACCCTGCAGACTGAGTCTTAGAGCAGCCGCCCTGCCTGAACCCAGCGCCTGCTGCCTTGTGGCACCATGAGGTAAAGACTTGCTCTGTTTTGTTGATCTTGTTTCCGTGTCTTTTGAAATTCCAAAACTCTCTTTAAGGAACAATGGTTAGACAGACCTCCTCCCAAGGGAGCTGAATCACTCGTGCCTGTGACTCTGAAAGGCACCTTAACTTGGTAATGGAGGAGAATTTAATAAGAGGGCTGTTTAAGAGGGTGCAGGCAAAGTTCAGGGAAATCAGCAGAACCCAGTGCTGGACCCAGGGCCTCCCAACAGTGGTAACACCACACCCGTAGGCCTGCAGCGGCAAGAGACTGGAGCAGTCACCAGACCTGGTGAGACCCTGCTGTAGCTGTAGGGGAAGGGTTTCAAGAGGCCTTTGGTGGGAAACTCAACCACTGACAGGCCAAAACCTGGCACGGCCGGCACTTGGGACTTAACACCATGACCTTTATCTGCTTCTGCACTCTAACTTCTGGGCCAAACCCAAAGGAAGTAAAAAAATCAGAGGTTAATGATGCCCATACAGTCCATTTCTATGAGCACGGGGAAGACTGCAGGAAAGCAGAGGAGAGAGATATGTGCACAGAAGCACATTTCCTAACTGTGCTGCCCCGGAGCCTGCACGGTACCCCGCAGCGGCGCTCTTAAGAGAGTCCGTGACGAAGCTAGCTTAGTTCCAAAGCAGCAGTCATTTGTGCAGCACCCTGTAGTACAGTCACAATTTCCCAGGGGGCACTGACGATGTTGCCGGAAAGTGGGGTGTCCTGTCGACACGATGTCCAGGTTCTTGGTATCTCGAGCAAAGAATTGAACGAGACACACGCACAAGTAAAGTGGTGAAACACAGAGATAGTTTATTGAGGGGAAAGTACACTCCAAAGAGGTAGGAGCGGGCTCGAGCAGGAAAATGGCTCAGGAGCCCCGATGAACGAGGCTTTGGGGCTTTTTTTCTAAGTCTTCAGGGGAGACACCTCTGGGCGTGGGGTCTCCTGATTGACAAGTTTGATTGACAAGGGGTCTGCCTTCTGACTGTGCATGCCCTTTCCCAGAGTTCAGTCTGTTACAATATTAATGAACTTCCGGGCATATGTATGATATTACAATGACGGCATAATGAGGTTCAGGTGACTCTCACTGCGCAGGCGTTAGGAGCTGGCCCAGGCTGGTGGGCTTCTTGGGCCCTCTGACTTCCCGTCTTTGTCTGGAACTTCCTCCTAGCCTGGGGCAGGGATTCCATGGGAAAGGGTGGTATCCAGGCATAACAATTCCAGCAGGCAGTCTCATGGGGGAAGTCGAGATTTCCCTATTCTATCCGCCTTCCTCACATCCTCTTGGGAGGCGTGATTCCCACAAATCTCCAGGGGAAGCTGAGGGGGTTGAGGTATCATCTTCTGTACCTGCTTCCTGCTGAAAATGGTCGTTGTCCCTACCTATTGGGGATCCACGGAGCTCTCACCCTATCTGATCTAAAGGGGGAAGGGGTCCCGAGACCTGCCATGCTGACTCCTTTGGTTGAAATGGGCTGGAAGCCTTGTTGGGGCACCACTAGTATCCTGATGGTTTCTAGATTAGGGGAAAATAATTCAGTTAGTACTTTAAAGGCATTGATCAGAGAAATAGGTTTTAAAGCCCTTGTCACTAGGTGGTTTCAGGATAGTAAGTCTGTTGCTCGGGGTGAGGAGCCAGAGAAAATTGATAAGGAGAGCGATTAAGAAAAGGTGAAACTAAGAGCTAAAGAACAAGGAAGCGGGGTCTTTAGTGAAGTGGGGGGATGGCTGCTCTATTTGGCCCACATCAATAAGACTGTTCACCAAAATACAGAGGCCTGAACCTGGAGGGAGACAGGCATGGGGGCCAGTCAGCATTTAGGTCCTCTCAGGCAACATTGATTAAATCCAAGAGTGAAGGAGAAGAAGCTATTTTTAAAGATGGCCATTTTTCTGTTCTGATTGATGCAAAGTCGTGTGATTACTATGAAACCATGCTATTGTGATTACTATGAAATTTGCTTTTTGCTGTATGAACTGTTCTCAGAGTGTGGTCTCCTGACTGGGAGCATCCTGTCACCTGGGAACTTGTTAGAAATGCAGGTTCTCAGGCCTCACCCTGGACCTGCTTACTCAGACCTGGAATGGTGGGGAGGGGACATTAATATGTCTATTAACAAGTCTACCAGGTGATCTGTCTGTTAACAAGCCTTCCAGGTGATGCATGCTCAAATTTGAGAAACCACTTAGTCACTCTACTAGATGTTAGAAAATAAGAAATCTTATCAGAGTTGTGATATTTTGTTCCAAAGAGTCTATGTTCCTTTCACTCCTGGTTTGGTTAGAACTGGAGAACTGAAGAATGTATTTTCTGTGCCAAAGTGTTCTTACCTACTAGAGTCATCCTGTTGCAGTCAGTGAGTCAGGGAGAGCTTATAGTAAAGGGTACCCCTCCTTCAGGATTCATTCACCAGCACACATCCGTACCTGTCTCACACAGATATTGCAAGTGGGAGATTGTGATGGAGTACACCAGGAGAGTCTCCAAGTCTCTCTTTTTAATATAATAGACTGCTGGTCATAAAATAATGTTAGTGATGTCTGCCTCTGCAGGGCTGACAGAAGGCAAACCCTCCCTCTTCCCCAGCCCCTAGATGTGAGGCTCCTCAAGAGATTTTGCAGTGGCCTGTAGTTATATTTGTAGATCCTCCTAACCTAAGACAGCCTAAGAGGGCTCTGGACTATCCTAGACTGAATAAAACCCACATTAAAACACCCCTGATCCCAGTGGTACAGGGACAGAGAGGCAGACCCAGCTCCTCTTGTTTCCCTCTTGCTTATTGATCAAAATAGCTTCAGGGAAAAGGATCCAGAAAAAAGGCTGACAACTAATACGTATGTCTCATGTGTGGTTAGGTCACCACACACATGCACATGCTTGTAATTTCATAATACTTATACTACCAATAACAGTACAGGTTGTGTGTTTATCAGATAACAGGATTTTAGGTTCTCATAGTTCCCATTTTAGAGAGCAGTAATACTTCTGTGATGACATTCTACTCCACAGTCTTCCTAGGGCCCAAGTCAAGAAGAGGGTTAAAGATGATATATGTTGGGGAGTTCCCTGGTGGTGTAGTGGCTAGGCTTTGGCTCTGTCAATGCTGCGACCTGGGTTCAATTCCCAGACAGGGAACTACCCCCATTAAAAAAAAAAAAAAAAAAAAGATACATGTTGATGAACATCTTGTAAGAAAGAACAATAATTCTCTTCTGCCAGGTTGCCAAGGCAGCCCTGTAAGGTTGTTCAACTTGTGCACTTGAAGTTCAGCAGTCTCAGTGAGGGCTGAAATTCAGTATAATTTTTACCCATCAATGCATGGCACCCTGGCCCTGATTAAGCCACCCAGAAGAAGGAAACCATCTTTCTGTTTCTC
Organism: Lyroderma lyra; assembly: GCA_004026885.1. Lineage (NCBI taxonomy): Eukaryota > Metazoa > Chordata > Mammalia > Chiroptera > Megadermatidae > Lyroderma > Lyroderma lyra. Next base: position 255,798 of record PVJL010001061.1, on the reverse strand, counting down.
ACAGAGGATCTGGCTGGGCAGAGGTGCAGAGATTGTCATGGGGATGTAATGCACAGCATAGGGAATAGAGTCAATAACATTGTAATAACTATGAGCAGTGACAGATGGTTACTAGAGTAGTGGTGATCATTCTGTAAGGTCTATAGATGTTGAATCGCTATATTGCACACCTAAAACTAATAGAATATTGTCTGTCCATTATAATTTAAAATAAATTAATAAAAATATAAAATGTGGAATGACTCAAATATTCTACCAGCTAGCTTCACCAAGCCATGTCACCCTGTGTGAATGATCTTCCTGGGGCAATGTTTGCTCTCATTATACCATGGACTACAGTGGGCGGAAGTGGAGCATTTGGGGGTGATGACTATCTTCAGTGAGCATCCTTCTGAACAATATTGATTTTATGCTCTCTTGATCTCACCTCTTCCAACACAACACAACACACAGGCACGCATACACATGCACGCGCGCACACACACGCACACGCACGCGCACGCACACACGCACATGCACAAGCTTTGTTGGGTACTATTTCTTGGCCACAGTTAGGTGATGAAAAAGGTCGCTGCATCTCCTCACTTGAGGAGTCGGCCACGCAGTCATGCCTTGCTGCAAGAACAGACTCAGATCAGGACATTACCTTTGAGTTCTGGGAAAATGACTTGGGAATGTGGGGAGTTATTGAGGTGAACACTTGGGGGGAAATGGGATGGCTACACTAAGCCAGCAGCTGTATTTGCGGAGGCAGCAGTAAGCCTGAGAATCCGCTACTCAACTGCATTTGTGAATTTTCTCTCTCCCTTTATTTTAAAAGGAAATGTTTCATAGTCCGCTTTTTGAAATTATAGTATAGTTAGACTCTGTGAGTGAAGATGGCAAAAGTTATGTTAAAATTGCTATCCATTGGAATAAAAAGAATTCATAAGGGTCCTCTGCAATCTTCCTTAGGTCTAATGGGTAGCAGAGATGTCAAGTATAGAATGTAAGATAATTGGTTGAAAATACAGGTGTAAATATACCTACATAGGATGTGAAGATGTATTTTCAAGTATTAGAGACATTTATTTATTTATTTAGTCTCATATTCTTCGATGGGAAATAAGACTTCAGCTCTATTTCACCAAAGGATGAAATATTGGAAAGAAAACTTCTGGTCTTACTAAACCATTATTGTTCTTTCTCCCCATGGGCAGCTAAGAGATGACTATAATTGTTGAGATTTTTTATTAACTGTCATCCACTAGGCTACAGGGTTGCCTGAAATCAGGGTCACCGAATTACAAAAAATGGGACTTACTACTTCCTTGCATAGGAACATCTGACTTCATGCAATATTCACTCCTCTTCCTATTTCTGTTCCTGTGAAATAAGTCTGTCCTTGTGAGGTGGTTGCACCCATTTTTCAATCCCTCTGGAATTGGTTGAGTAAGTTCATACAGGCATAAAAGGCAGGGTGGTATCACATTCTCCATCCCAGCCTAACCTCGTAAAATCCATCATTTGGCATCACATTGGGCTCTCATATTTTGCTCAGAACTTTTCCTGGAAAGTGAGAAAACCAAACCATGATTGTTTGTTAGGAATATGGAAAAGGTGAGTAACAGGAATTTACCTTTCTGTGAACCCTCTGTCCGTGCTTCTTTGGACAGCATTAGTGGTGCATGCACTACAATGTTGAAAAGGAGCAAAAGAGAAGGTTTTTCAGTGTTGAGGGTGGTGCTGAAATTATTTTACATTAAAAGAATTAATCTTTCAAGTTGCCTTTACATAACCTTCATGTTAGAACCATAAAGTGATTAACATTTCCTCAAGGTTTTTATGTTAACCTGCTCTCTGTCCTAACGATACAATCACAGAGCCCTGGGAGAGAACATATAATGAAGGCAGACATTGGGGGTTAATATTTGACTGTTCAAAGGGCTGGCTTCATTTCCACTGGACCGAATGCTCCTGAAAAATACAAATAATAGTTGTCTATTTTTAGTGATGAAACAGATGGGAATCTCATTGACGACAGACTTGTTCGACTAGGATGCCACTTTACATGGGAGCTGCTAATTGAAGACACTGAATTGATTGATCTAGAAAATAGAATCTTTGATGAGATTGAGTTCCTAGACACCAAATACAATGTGGCAATATACAACCTTCTGGCCTACGTGAAACACCTGAAAGGCCAGAATGAGGAAGCCCTAGAGAGCTTGAAAAAAGCTGAAGACTTAATCCAGCAAGAACATGCCAACCAATCAGACGTGAGAAGGCTGGTTACCTGGGGCAACTATGCCTGGCTGTATCACCACATGGGCCGACTGGCAGACGCCAAGGTTTACCTGGACAAGGTGGAGAACACTTGCAAGAACTTTGCCAGTCCCTCCTGCTACAGAATGGAGTGTCCCAAGATGGACTGTGAGAAAGGGTGGGCCTTGCTGAAATGTGGAGGGAAGAATTATGAACGAGCCAAGGCCTGCTTTGAGAAGGCTTTGGAAGTGGACCCTGAAAACCCCGAATTCAGCACTGGCTATGCCATCACCACCTACCGTCTGGATGGCTTTAACAAAGCCACACAGATCAGTGATGCATTTTGTGTGTACTCCCTAAAACAGGCCATCAGGCTAAATCCAGAAGATGCATATATTAAGGCTCTCCTTGCCCTGAAGCTTCAGGATGTGGGACAAGAAGCTGAAGGAGAAAAGTACATTGAAGAAGCACTGACCAGTATGTCCTCGCAGACTTACGTCTTTCGCTATGCGGCCAAGTTTTACCGAAGAAAAGGCTCTGTGGATAAAGCTCTTCCGCTCTTAAAAATGGCTTTGCGGGCAACACCCTCCTCTGTCTTTGTACATCACCAGACAGGGCTTTGCTACAAGACACAAATGATTCAAATAAAGAAAGCTACCAACTGGCAGCCTAGAGGACAGGATAGAGACAATGTCAACAGATTGGTTCAGTTGGCTATATGTGAATTTGAAAAGACTTTGAAGTTAAGGCCCACATTTGAGATGGCTTATATTGAACTGGCTGACATGTATGCAGAACTGGGCCGCCACAAAGAGGCTGAGGACACTTTTCAAGAAGTGTTGCACATGAAAGTCATTGCTGGTCATCTACAACAAGAGATTCATTACCGCTATGGCCGATTTCAAGAATTTCAAAAGAAATCTGAAGACAAGGCGATTTTCCATTATTTAAAAGCAATAAAAATAGAACCACTATCATTTCAAATGGATAAAATTTTCAGTGCTTTGGAGAAATTGGTCTTAAAGAAACTTAGGAGAAATGCATCAGATGTAGAAAGCTTGAGCATCCTGGGGTTCATCTACAAATTGCAAGGAGAAATGGATAAAGCCGTGGAATACTACGAGCGGGCCCTGAGGCTGGCTGCTAAGTTTGAGAACATTGTGGGACATGCTCCTTAGATCCACTTTCACATTTCATTTAATTTTAAGTTGAGAAGTTCTAATCATCTTTTCTGCTTGCTGCTTTCAGAAACATTATGTGCTTCTTGAACAATTACTCAAACCTGATCAACTATTACTTATATTCAGAAAATAATGAAACAAAATATATATGTCTTCATGTGTGAAAGAAAGATACCATTTCTCTATCAATGCTATATAGTAGGACAAAGTTTGTTAAATAGATTTGTAGCAAATATAACACTGCACTTACATAAAATAAAATGTTAATTCATGCATTTAATCAACAAATGTTTTCAGTGCTATATACCAAAAATACTATGGTGACGTAAGGAAAATTATTTTCCTCTACCCATCTTAGGTTTTATTGACTGGGACCCCATAAACTAGACTAAGAAAAGACAGATTAATATGGGAAAAATAAACAGAAGTTCATTAACATGTGCATCTCACATACACATGGGAGTGCTCAGTGATGAGGAACTCAAAGGAGTAGTTAGAACTTGGGCTTATATAGCACCCTAACAAATGAACAATGAATTTTTAGAGAAATGGTAAGGTAAAGGAAAAGAACTTGGAGGTGGCAAATTATAGGAAGGTAAACATGGGGGAAACAAATGGAAAAATAGGGCTAGTTAGTGGGGTTTGTTAGTAGGTTCCTCTGGTAGTGACCCTGGACTGATAAAGTGCCTGGAGTTGTCTCAGGTTGATTATCTTGTTCTGGTAGAGGGAGCAGTGGGGGGACACCTTTAGGAAATTATGCTCAGCTTTTAGTCAGATTTGGGGATGGCAGAGAGTTTTTCTCATACAGGTTCCCCTGCTATCCAAAAGCAAAGCATTCCTATGAGATCTTTCATAAGCCAAAATGACATAAAGTGAAGAGGCAATGAATGACCTTAGGAGACATTTTGGGCAGACGCTCACAGACACAGCTCAAAGTCCTGGCAGTTTCACTCTGAGACGCTGAGTATACTCGCGGGAAGGGAGCGAGGCAATGCGCTCTTGCTGCTGGGGTAGTGAACTGTCTCTGTAAAGGCTCTCTACAAAACAAACAATGTACACTATTTATTTATTTAGCCTTTTTTTCCATAAAAGGGAAAACCTTCAGAACTTTCAATTAGCAAAAATAAGTACATTTTTCATAAAAGCCTGAAGGGCTGGCAGTTGCCCTGAGTGAGTTAGTGTGTGAGCGGGGAGTGACTGTGAAGGTCTTGGACATGACTGTACACTACTGCAGACTTTAGAAACACCATACACTTAGGCTACAGTATTTTAAAATACTTTTTCAAAAAGACATTAACCTTAGTTTACTGTAACTTTTTCACTTTACTGTATAAACTTAAATTTTTAAAAAAACCTTTCGACTCTTTTGTAATAACACTTAGCTTAAACCATGAACGCATTAGATAACTGTATAAAAATATTTTCTTTCTTCGCATCCTTACTTATAACTATTCCTATTCTTTACATTTAAATATTTTTAAACCCTTTAAACTTTTTCATTAAAATTAAGACACAAACACACACAGGCCTAGGTCTGCACAGGGTCAGGATGATGAATATCACTGTTTTCCACCTCTTGGCCAACTGAAAGGTCTTCAGGGACAATACACACATGGAGCTGTCATTTATAGTAGTGTTGTCATATGGAGTACTTCCTGAGGGACCGGCCCGAGGCTCTTCTTCAGGAGGTGTCACTCTTGTCATAAATATATTCATGGTGGTTTGCTTGGTTTCTTTTCTTTTTTTCACCACAGATTTGCTAGTAAGCAGACTTCACATTATGAACCTAATAAAAACCTTTCAGTGTTGGGGTCCATGTTTTCAAATTTTTAAGGAGCTTATTGAAGTCTGCAAAAGCTTCTGCTAAACCCTTCACTGTGAAGTTTTGGGGGGTTCTTTCCTTCTTCTTCTTCTTCTGCAGTTTCCTTTTCTCTTATGTCTTCCTCAGCTGTGTGTTCCAGCTCCAACGACTCCTCATGAATCAGTTCCTCAGGAAGCACCTCTAGGAACTGCTCAACGTCATCCCTGTCCACACCCAGGTTAAAGTTGCTGGCCACCTCAGTCAGAGCTGTGTTGATTTCTGTGACCTCATCCTTGGCAAATCCTTTGAAGTCCTAGATGAACCTCTTGAGTATCTTCTTCAAGATGCCCCTCATACACTCCTTGGTAACATCATCCCAAACCCAATTAAAGCTCATGATGTAGTCACAGTCGTTGTAATCCTTTCTTCAATTGCAGCAATAGTTCGGGCAAAGGTCCTCCTCCCCAGATAGTAGACCTTAAAAGCTGTTTTAACTTCTCGATTCATTGGTTGGCTCAAAGAGGTGGTGTTTGGAGGGAGAAACACCACTTTGATATTGGGATTAAAATCACTGATAAAAGGAGAATGTCCAGGAACATCATCAACAATAGGCAATCTTGGAAGGTCTGTTTTCTCCAAACAGCACTCCTCCAATTCGCTGCCAGGGCAGTTCAGGAGGGCTTCTTGGAAGAGGAACCGGGTCATCCATGCCTTCTTCTTGCTCCTATAGGACACTGGCAGTGTGTGCTAATGATTTGCTGGAACACCCTGGGGTTCTCATTGTGTCAGATCACAAAGGATTTCAATATGTAGCCTGCAGCATTGTCCCTAAGCAAGACTGTTATCCTGTCCTTAAAAGCCTTGAAAGCTGTCACTGACTTGGCGTTGCCACGGACCCCCAACTTCTCTTCACCTGTATTCAACTTTTTGCCTCCTACCTGACTGAATTCCACCTCCTACCTCTTGGAACTTTTTTGTGAAGAATAATTTTTAAAAATCGGGCATACACATAAGGGTATTATTTGTAGCAGTGATTTTCAATTAAGAGGGAAGAGGAGGATTTTGCCCCTGAGGGCACAAAAAAGTAGTTTTGGCAACATCTGGAGATAATGCTGGTTGTCACAACTGCAGGGTGCCACTGACATCTAGTGGGTGTATGCAAGGATGCTATGTAAACATCCTTAATGCATAGGACAGCTTCCCACAGTTATCCACCCCAAATGTCAGGGGTGCCAAGGCTAAGCAACTCTGGCTTACATTCATCTCTTGAATGTAATGAATGAAAATGAGTGTTGATTCTGAAGAGTTGAAACACTCTTCTCCAGGAGTACCTGCCTATTAACCTAAATTCCATTTTCCCAAGCCGATTTTAGACCACTTGTCATTTTCCTTTCTATTTCCCATTTTTTTCTAGATGCTGTATTTCACATGTTGATAAGAAGAAATTCAAAAGACAATGCACTACTGATTTTACCAAGAATCCACCCAATCCAACAGTCTGTGAAAAAAAGATTGATTTTCAAATTCCATCTAGTAATTTCGGCATGTTCAATACCCACTCAAAGTCAGGTCATCTCAATCCTGAAAATGTATATTCCTTTAAAAATTTTATAGATAGCTTTCATCTTTCTGAATTTGAATTTCTAAACTTACAAGTAGAAAAACTAGGAGTTTTTCTTTTTCCCCTGTGATTTTTACCACTGATTGCTTGTCATCTATTTAAACCTTAATAAGTAAAGACTATCTCTTGGCCCAGATAGAGCTGAGAGAAAGGAAGGGAAAGAAGTCAGAACAAGGAAGGAAAAACATGATCAAGGCACTGGCAATTTTTTCAAACAATTGGAGCTCTATTAAATTTTTCCACATCCTTAGTAAGGAGGAAATTCTGGGCTTACTTTTGTACCCAAACACACTATTCAGTGCCCTTTCTTCCCTTCTTTTTTTTTTTAAATTGAAATTTCCATCTTTAATGAAATGACTTTGGAAATAACACATATTTCCATGACACCAATACTATAGTTTTCGGAGTCACTGTAAGGGACACAGAATTGCAGCCATAATTAATATCAATGTCAACGTTTTAAGCAGTAATTTCTGTTACAGGGCAACGGCGGCGGCGGCGGCAGAAGTCGAAGGAAGCGGGGGTTCAGTACCTTTTCTAAAATGTGTCCTCCCATTTTACAAAGGTCAACATTGTAACTGTGACTGCAGTATACAAGCATTGTATTACGACTACAACAGCCTATAGGCCCACCGCCTCCACATTATTTCTGTGTCCTCAGGGCACTTCTGCTGCTCTCCTCTCTCCAACCACACCGACCCCTCCCCGGGCCTCTGCATTCGTTGTTTCCCTGCTGAACCCCCTTCCCAGCCCACATCTTCCTATCTTTGCTCAACCACCGCCTTCCCTCACCCACACACTCATCCTAGCAAAACACCCTGATGTCGACCCTCGGATTTATTAGATTGAACTACGAGAGCGGAAGTACATTTTGTCTTTTCCTTGTAAACAAGGTGTGACTGAAGTCATAACAGTATGCATGTGGAAATGTTTTATCAATTAATTGTACTGATTGCCTTCCATGCAATAGCAAGAAAATAAGTTGAAGGATGGATAGAGACATTGATGGATGAATGGATATATAACAAAGCAAATTAGGAAAATGTTATTTTGAATCTAGGTGGTAAGTTCATTAGTGTTGCTTGTAAAATGCAACTTTTCTGAGGATGTTCATAATAAACTGTTAGGGTGAAAAAGGTCAAAAGCAATATTTAAAAAGTAAATAAAAGGCAAATAAACCAAAATATGTATGGGATACAGTAAGTATTCTGGGTGATTTTTAATACACTATTATTTGACTCTACATCTCTAGAAGGATATATCTTAGGGACAAAAAGAATAGTAACTATCACATACACACACACACACACACACACACATGTATGTATATATACACACACACACATATATCTTAAACTCTATTCAGCAATCATTTTGAAGGGGTTTTGATGATTTTGTTATTCTGAGACTTGTTAGTGTATTGTGGAACAGCTATGAATGTTGGTATCACTTAGAAATGAGATATTCCATTTGGAAGAAAAGATACACAGATGTAATCAATTAGGTTAAGTAAAATTCTTATAAACTTGAATTTGTAAGATGAACTCATGACATATTTTATCATTAAAATATACACTCAGTACCAATGTCATTTGCCTGGTTTTGACGTTGAATAATAATTATATAAGATGTTGCTCTTGGTTGAGAGGGTGAAAGACTCTTTCTGCAAATTCCTATGAGTCTGTAAGTGTTTCAAAATAAGCCTGAAATGCAGAAAAGGAAAAGATGAAAATGTGTTTAGTACTTGAATGTGTTGCAGCAAGCCGACAGGGTCAAGGTGGGCTGAATGGACCCTTGAAAACCCAGGAGAGATATGAAGATCATCAGACCATTCATGACAAAGGACTTCTGGTGTCTTTGAGCCCTTCTCCATGGATGTGATCAGACGTATTTAGAATAATCTCAAAAGCTAAGTGGACTCCTTTTATGTAGTGGTGAAACCACTTGGAATTCCATTCTTTTTCTTTCCCATCCTGTGGATCAGGAAGAGACTGAGGAGTCAATTGCCCACTGTGCAGGTGGGGAAATAAGGCAGAGTAAGAAAGATACTGAATCTGGGCCTCACACAAAGGGAAGTACAACCACTGACTGAGTCCCCGATCACGCATTCAGAGAATTTCAGTCACACAATAGACACCAGGCATGATCAAGGCGCTGGTTCCAGCCCACATGTACATCAAAATCACCTGAGGATGTTTTATATATTGAGAGTGGGGGCCCATTTCCAGAGATGCCTTCAATTGGTCTACGGTGGGGCCTCGTTGGCATTATTCTTAAAACCTCCCTAGATAATTCTAGTATGTGGTAGGGGTTGAGATCTGATCATCGGTTTCAAATCACTTGTTTATCAGCTAAGGAAAGTGAGCTCCCAGAGGTGAAGTGGATTATCATTGCTGGTCCGTCACTCAGGGAGCTGGTCCTAGATTCCTGGGAATGGGCTCATGCCCCAGTGCTGAAATTTCATTTTCTATAAGTTTCATTTTCTCCAGTTCTTGTTTTCTTTCCTAACTGTAAACACACACACACACACACACACACACACACACACACAGCATGCGCATGTTACTTTTTTCCCTTTCCTTAATGCTGCTCTGTCATATATCACTAATGGGTCTGTTTATCCCAAGGAGGCACTGAACAAGATTCTGAATACCCAATCTACCTGAGCCAGAGCCTCGTGGAGCCAAGACCACTGCCACATTCACAGCAATGGCAAGATAAACATTTTGTCTGCCTCTCTCATTTCTATCTAATGCAGTCCTGGGTAGACATTTTTCAGGGCAAGAGCTACTTCTCTAAGTGCCACAGTCACTAGCTATATATTTCATTATTTAGACCTTTCATTCAGTAACAAGGTCTCAGTGGAAGCTTGTAGAATTGGTGAGGGCTGAGATGGAAGATGAACTGGGCAGGAAGGATTGAGTGAAAACTTTTTAGATCTAGCAGTGTGTCTGATTCTAGGAGGAAAATATTCTTGTAGCTGATCCTCTTCTGTTTCTTATTTTAAAAGACAAAGTACATAAGTGGTTTTTTTTAAAATATAGAATTACTTTGGTGACTCATCATCATCATCATCATCATCATCATCAACATCATCACCTCTTGCATGCTTCCATGTGCAAGTTGGTTGCTAATTATTTAAATTCAAGTTCCATAAACTACAGTTAAGGTTGAGTTAGAATTTAACTCAGAATGTGGGTTCCCATGCTGGAGAAATAGAGGGCTTTCTATGCCAAACCACAGCACCTTGCTTTCACCTCCTGCCCAAGTGATCAGGGAAAAAGAGACTCTCTTGGTATTTGGCTTATTTCCTACATTCCTGAACCACATGGATTATTATTTCTTTCAAGCCGAAACCCAAAATAACAACTAATATCCTGGTCACTTAATTATTATAGCACTAGGTTTATATTATATATTATATTATGTTATATTATTTATATTAAAGTAGGTTCTTTCCCTACGTAAGAGGCCAACTGAAAATATGGCTACCTTTCTCAGTTCTTCCTTTTCTGCCCAGTTATTCAGAATCCAGCCACCAACCTCCATGACAAGCAACAGTGGGCTAAAGCTCTCCTTTACGGTATGAGGCTGATCTGATCCCAGACCTGAGTCAGCTACTGGGTTTCTACAGCACTAGTAACACCCCTTAATATGGTTCCAGGTCCAGTCACTGGCAATCTGGTGTCATACAAGTCAGAAGTCACCTGGAAACCTCATAAGATATAGCACATGGCCCGAGCCCCTTGACTCTTGATGATGAAGCTGTGGACAAAAGATACCATCAGAACTTTCTATTATCTCAAATTCTCTATTTCTCTCAGCTCAACCACTTGACATTCTTTTTCGTGACTAAGCTTCCTTTGTTTTTAGTATTTTCAGGCCACAGGGGAAAACATGGCTGACAATGGTACCCAAATATTTATGTTACAGGTCCAATACTAACCAGAGTCAACTTTCCAGTGAAGCGAATCTAATTGTCTCCTCTCAATAAACACTTCCCCATGATTAAATTAACTGTGACTGGGGAAAGATTTGCTTTGCAAAAGCTTCTGGGGAATCACTGCTTTACTACAGGTATAAGAAGAGTGGGGCAGTTTCCAATGAAATATAAGGAGAAATAGGAGTTCAGTACACACCAGTAATGGGAGACTAACCTGTATCCAAGACCCCAGTCTCAGCACTTATTTTTCTGCACCTTTTATCACAAACATCACGAGTACAGAAAATGACATGGGCCAGGGTGGGTTAGGCGAAGCCTGGGTGCCATGGGCACCAAGAGGACTGGACGATGCTCTTGCATAGGTATGACAATCATGCCTGGTGAATAAGAACACTTTAGGTAACTACTATAGAGAACATTAATAATAAGAAGATACTATTTTTGTTTGAAGTCTCAAGATGGTAGCATGTACATTTTCTCTGTTCATATGTATAAGGAAGAGTTTACAGGTCTTGTATTGTCATTGACCATTCTCCATAAGGGTATGCAAAGGCACAGAATAATTAGTAAAATACACACTCTCAAAAAATAAGAGCAAAGTTGGGTTAAGACTCCAGTTTAATTTTTATACCATAAAATGAGCAATTTCTATTTCCAGATGAGCAAACAGAAGCACAGGTCTGGGGCCAAGTTCACACAGCCAGTTTTCACAAGGGTCCCTGGCTCCAGGTTCAGTGAGCTCTACATAACTGGCGTTCTCCTAGCTCCCCAGCTTCTACAGGCCAATTAGACTCTGAGACAGGAATTCACATCTCAGGAAAACTGTTGTTCAGTTTCTCCTCGATCTGTTTTCAAAACAAAGCAAAGAAAGCAATCATTTATTTAGGTTGCATTTTCCTCCAGCAGGAACTCTGACAACTTCAGTTTCAGTTTCAGTTTCTGTCTTGGTTTCCAAATTGCCCTTGCAACACACCCACAGTTTGCTTATTGGGTGATGTTTATCTTCCTCATATGTATATATATTCCTGCCCTGGAGCTTAAATTTACCTGAAAATCTACAAGACAGGCTAGCCAGACCTCAGAGTAGCCTATCCACCTAAACTCGACACTGCAGAACTGCTGCCTAATTCACAGAAACCATGAGGTAAGGGTTTCTCTACTTCTCTTTCTGTCTAAAGGTTTTGAAAAAAATGTTAATCCTATCTCAACTGACATAATTTCAGTGATGTCAAGTTTCCTTACTCTTCTAAAGCATCTACTGATGGACTGTGTGGGTGTGTGCGTGTGTGTAAACTGTTTTATTCAGGCATTTTTGTGAGCCTTTCCCTGAGGAAGCTCACCTCATGCTAAAGCCTGGAGAAGAGGAGGAAAATGGACAAATAATTTTGCAGGAAGGGAGATGTTCCTAACCTCTGAAGTATTTTTCACCAAACTCACTTCTGTCTGACACAGGGAGGGACTGGACAGTTTGCCTGGACAGAGACATTGCTTTTAGCTGGCTCCTTACTGTGGAGGCAAAGTAGGACTTACTCAGCTGTGCGAGCCACACTTGCGAGGTCCTCAGAAGTCTGGATGGAAATATGGGTATTGGGGAGATGTGGTGGGAGAAGCTGACTGCTGTGGATGAAAAAAGGGGCTGCATGCTAAACCTGAGAACCTCAGGGGAGGCCCACATGGTGGGCCCTACAAACTCAGTGACTGAAATTAACCACAAAGGGTGCTCTGAACATAGCAATTCCTTCCAAAGTTGAGCTGTGGTGGGTAGTCACATCCTTGGCCTGTGGCTTCCTTGACAAAGGTCAATGTTTACCTTAAGTGAGCCTGTCTATTGTCTTTTTGCATAAAGTAACAACCCTTGGAATGTCAGAGTGATCCCTTTTCCAAGACCCCCTAACCCTCCCAGGCACAACCCACCTCACCAGAGCAGGAAACTACAGAGTTCCTCACTGTCATTCTGTCCTGATTATCTTATCTATGTGCTGTAAAATGCTATTAACTATCCTGTACTCACCAATGTAAAAGAAGTATCTGTCTCTCCAATTTACTTTTTATCCAATCCCAGAGATTCCCCCCTCCCCCTCCCCGCCCCCCCTTTGCTTTCTCTAACCCCCTTCATCTACTACCAATGGATTCCATGTGATCCGCCTCCTTTGGTTCTAATTCATAAAATAAGCTGGAAAAACACCATTTTCAGGAACATTTTCTCAGTCCATTGAGATTTTGCTTCCCAGCAGTTGTCATCAGTTTGGCTCAAATAAACTCTTAAAAGCGTTTTCTTAGGCTGGATGTTTTTTCGTCAACACTGCCTAGAAAACGAGGCCGTCCTCTGTAGGCTTCTGGTCTCACTCTCTGCACTGCCGGGCCGTTATGCCAGGCCCTCGGACTGGGTTTAAGACAAGCTGATTTCCTCTCTCCTGGGGAAGCCAGGCAGATCCTGATAGCATCTCGCCCACGGGATTTGGCTGGAGTTCTGTGCTTGGAAACATCTACATCTTCCTTAGCTGAAGGACCTAATGTGGAAACTGCCTAAACTGAATCTAGATTCAAATAACCCCTGGTATCAGCAGATAAAAAAAGACAATCATGATTGATCTGCAAATTTCCCCTCGTGTTGCAATGGGCACAATTTTGAAGGGGCAGAAGTTACAGAAAATGCACAGATACAGGCCTTTGATCAACCTTCCTCCCACTTTTGGTCCACAGAGTGGGTTGAACTGATAATTAAAATAATAATAATTAGTATTAATTATATAAAAGTAGCTATCACTTCCTGAATGCTTAAGTGCCAACCTGACTTCTAAAAGTATTATGTAAATTATTATATTTAACCCTCAAAAGAAACTGTGAGGTAGGTACTCAAACTCCTTGTTTAATAACAAATCTTAGATTTAAAAATGTTAAGGTCACAGAAATAATAAGTGATAGAGCTAAGATATGAACCAGAGTCTCTACTCAATGTTACCTCATTCAACCTTTAAACCAATGTTTCTTAAAAGCCTCTAGTAGGGGTCCGAGAGATAATTTCAGATGGCACACTAATTAGCTTTTATGTTTTAATGCTTTCGTGTTTATTTCAACATGCACTAGAATACATATATATAAATATATATATATATATATGAGTTTCTGTTCAGGTTAGCATATGATGTTTTTATTGTGATAAAATACATGTAAGATAAAATTTACCATTTTAACTATTTTTCCATGAATAAAATGGTTTATTTCATGCTTACACACACACACACACACACACACACACACACACATACACACACATAGAGGGGAAAAAACATGGCATACTAGAGAAGGTTGAATCACTTAAAATGCATCCATAAAGTAGGACAGTTAACTATTTTTAAGCATACAATTTTGTAGTATTTAAAGTATTTGCAGTGTTGTACAACCATGATCAATATCTGCTTCAAGAGTATTTTCATCACTCTGAGGGGAAACCACATACCCATTAGGCATCCACTCCCCACTCATCCTTTGACCCAGGCCCTCGGAACCATTAATGGGTTTTCTGTCTCTATGAATTGACCTATTGTAGATGTTTGATAGAAAGGGGAACATACAGTATGTGACCTTTTATGCCTGGCTTATTTTTCTTAACATAATGTCAATTGAGATGATCGTGTGGGTTGTTTTTTTTCCCTCATTCTGTTAATGAGGCATATTAAATTTGATTGATTTTCATACATTGAACCATTCTTGCATTACAGGAATAAATCCCACTTGACCCTGGTGCATAATCCTTTCATTATGCTGTTAAATTCAGTATTTTGTTGAGGATTTTACATCAATATTCATAAGGGAAATGGGTCTGAAGTTTACATTTTTCTTTTTCTCTTTGTTTGGCTTTGGTGTCAAGGTAATGCTGACCTCATAGAATGTATGAGTATGGAAGTATAGTGTTCTTCTTCTTTAACTTTTTTTTTGTGGGGGGAGCTGGGTAGTTCCTTGGTTGGGCATTGAACCCAGGCCACGGCATTGAGAGCACCTAAGCCTAGCCACTACACCACCAGGGAACCCCCACTTTAACTTTTTTGAGAGTTTTAGAATTGACATTAACATTCTTCTTTTAATAAGGAGTCCAACTCCTGTTTTAAAATCTACATGTGATTTTTTCAGGCCTGACCAGAGAAAATTACAAAGGCTTTCTTGACAGGTCTCATGGGGGAGAGCTGCCTCTCACACACCATACTTGGTGAACAGCCAATGAATTGCAGTCTCTGAAGGGAGAAGGTTAGTCAAGGACTTAAGCTCCTCTGGCTTGTCATGCTCTTCACTGACTTGCATTCCTAGCCCAGGCACCTTCATATTTGAGGCCTTGGGCAGAGGTCTTCTTCAGGCACTTCTGCTCAGACCTCCATATGGAGTGAGGAGAGGGAAAATTTGAAGACAATTCTCTCCACTCTGACTTGAAACCCAGTACTTTGCCACTCTTAGCCCTTATCCTCACCTTTCCCTGAACTTCAGGGTCCATTAACTACCAGGAAATTTTGATCAGGGCTATCAACCACATCTGTGTTGATATACCTCAATTTCAACTGGTGCATACCATTCTGTGGGGGGAATGGAACAGTGAGGCTGGTATCTTCTCCAGTTTTATACTCTTGCTTATATAATCACAGTAACAATGGAAGGCTTCACTACTTCATTTTTGGCTTGTTGCTTTAACTGGGCTACTTTGCTACCTGGCAGCACAGCTTCTCCTCACACTTAAAAGGTACAGTAGAATTTACAGTGAAGCCATCTGGTCCTGAGCTTTTCTTTGTTGGAAGAGTTTTAAGTTTTTTATACAGGTTTATACCTGTAGTCTCTAAATCAATATCTAATAATTTTATTGTTTGATTTTTTTCCTTAAGTCATTTATTGGAGTGGAAGTTGTGGTACTTTTTGAGATTATACTCTACCCTGTCTGTCTCTTTCCCATGGGAAATGTGGAATGACTAATGGAACTGAAATGGCCAGAAATTGCCATCCATGGGCCATGTTTTTACTCAATAAAAGACAACTATTTCTGGCTTACTTGAATGTGCAGAATGTTTTCTTCTCCTCAGCTCTCTCTCCCCAGTGCAGCAGGCCTGTTGCGGGTAGTACCTGCCTGTGCTAGGGTAATCCCCCACTCTTCAGTACCTCATCCAAAGACTTGCTGGATCAATTCAATATGACGTGTCAGATCAATGCATCCCCACATTCCCTAATTCATCTCTACCATTTGAAATCTTGGTTAGGTCTGACTCTATTCTGGAAGTCAGTATCCTACAGAGAAGGGGTAAGAGGAAGCATTCTTCTCCCTGCGTAACAAAAGAAATTGCCTTACCTACAGTCCAAATGGAGAACATGAGGAAAGAAGCAGCAGTACCTTTCTCTACCTTTCACACACACACACACACACACACACATACACACACACACAGACACGCACGCACGCATGCACACACACACCTTCAAGCAGAATTGTTACTATCATTTCTCTTGACACCAGTTCAGTGATAAGAGTGGAGTACATCATATTAAGACTTGGGCAAAGGACTTCTGCCTCCAGAAAGATGGAGTAGATGTATATTTCCCTCTTCTTACTAAATAAGTTAAAAACCCTACATATAAGATATAAAACAATTGTAAGGACACTTGGGATTCAAGGAATGACATGACAGTGAGTTTTGTGGGCTTTCTCTTTTCTGCATGTATCTCAGACTGAATTCTGGAAAAGCCAGCAATCTAGTAATTTAACAGGCATAGACAGAAAAATCCCATGAAAAGCCTGTTCTCTCCAGCCAAAGAACCAAGAAAAAATCAGCCTTGCAAGATAGAAAACTCATGAATAACAACCATTCTACTCTAGCAAAACTCCTCAGGGGAAGAAACAAAAGAAAAAAAGAAACAAAACTATAACGCCATTCTGAACATGCCAGCAAAATTTGAGTGGGAGCCTAGACTTCCACCCTTCCCAGGCTAGATAGCTAGGCACCCCAGCTCTCTCTGTTCCCCTGCAGCCACCACGGTCCAGTGGGGTGAAGACTTTCATTCCCGTTTGGATGTTAATAAAGGTTCCTCTCTCAGCAGTGTCAGGGAAGACCACAAAGGGAGGCTGGACATCAGCCTCAACCTGTTGGTAATGAAGTACCCTCCCACTCCCCACTGAGGTGGTGTCAGAGAAGCCTGGTGTTCAGGATCCCGCTCCCCACTCACCTCCCTTCTTTGCATTAGTAAAGGCCACATGGGGAAAAGTTAACAAGGCACACCTGCTCCTCCAATCTAGGGTGATACCAGCAAAAACCTGGGGGGAGCCTGAACTCCCATACTCATCCAGCATTAAGGAGGAAATCAGGTCCCCCCATAAATGTTAATAAAAGAAAGTGGATAAACAGGAATCCACCTTGACCTAGCAGTGTGGAATGAGGTGTCCTTCCCTTCCCCCTAGCACAGCAGTATTAGAGGAGACCTGCTAAAAACACATTTAAATGTGACTCAGAGTCACATAATGTAACACCCAAATGTCCAAGTTTCAGTTTAAAATTGCTCGCCACACCAAAACCCAAGAATATCTCAATGTGAATGAGAAAGAATGATCATTGGTGTTTTTCAGAGGCTAGAGAGGTTTGGGGAGGGAAGGAGGAGACATGTGACTATAAAGCGATAATATGAGGAAGCTATTTGTGATATTGGAGTTGTTCTGTATCTTGACTGAGTGGTGGTTCTATGGATTTACTCATGTGACTTGATAAAATGACATAGAACTATACACATATTATACCAGTTTCAATTTCCTAATGTTGACATTGGGAGAAACTGGAAGACGTATACTACTTTCTGAGAATATAAAATTATTTCTAAATAATAAATGCAAACAAATAATTGATCGAATTAATCTCTTTTAGGTCATATTTTAGGTCTTATTTTTAGTCTTATTTTGCTGCATAACCTGAAGGTTCTGCATTTCTAAATGGGCTCTATCCAAATTACAGTAATAGAAAAATAGGAAACTCTTATATAGCACATTATATGCTCTAAGTGCTTTTCATATATGACTTACTAATCCTCACCAACCCCACTGTGATAAGTACTATTGTTATCCCGATTTTACATATGGGACTCTGAAGCACAAAGAGGCTCCTTGGATGGAGCCAGCATATGGAGACAAGCAAATTGCATCCAAAGTCTGTGCGAATCTTATAAATACAATTGACCCTTGAACAACATGGAAGGTAGGGATGCAAACCCCACCCCTCACCCACTATCTCACAGTCAAAAACCTGCTGTAACTTTAAACTCTACAATTGGCCCATCATGTCCGTGGATTCAACCAGCTACAGATCAAAAACAGTAATATTTTCCATTCGCTGTTGGCAATGAGAAGATGCTATTTTTCATACATGGTTGGTGGAATCCCTGGATGTGAAACCCCTGATAGGAAGGGTCAATGGTATTTACTGAAAATAATCCACATTTAAGTGGACACATGCAATTCAAACCGGTGTTGTTCAAGGATCCACTGTAGAGGAACTCTAAGGAGTCAAAGCAGGTATACCCTTTTCAAGGCTATAAATATAAAATGTTTTATCTGGCCTCTGTCTATTGGCTGTTCTTCACCTAACAAAGAAAAGCTGTTTTGTTTTTACAGTAAGAATGCTGATGACAGTAAGATCAAAGATAGGCTGGATCAGTTGAGATGCCACTTTACATGGAAGCTGCTAATTGAAGACACTGAATTGATTGATCTAGAAAATAGAATCTTTGATGAGATTGAGTTCCTAGACACCAAATACAATGTGGCAATATACAATCTTCTGGCCTACGTGAAACACCTGAAAGGCCAGAATAAGGAAGCCCTAGAGAGCTTGAAAAAAGCTGAAGACTTAATCCAGCAAGAACATGCCAACCAATCAGACGTGAGAAGGCTGGTTACCTGGGGCAACTATGCCTGGCTGTATCACCACATGGGCCGACTGGCAGACGCCAAGGTTTACCTGGACAAGGTGGAGAACACTTGCAAGAACTTTGCCAGTCCCTCCTGCTACAGAATGGAGTGTCCTGAGATGGACTGTGAGAAAGGGTGGGCCTTGCTGAAATGTGGAGGGAAGAATTATGAACGAGCCAAGGCCTGCTTTGAGAAGGCTTTGGAAGTGGACCCTGAAAACCCCGAATTCAGCACTGGCTATGCCATCACCACCTACCGTCTGGATGGCTTTAACAAAGCCACACAGATCAGTGATGCATTTTGTCTGCAACCCCTAAGAAAGGCCATCAGGCTAAATCCAGAAGATGCATATATTAAGGCTCTGCTCGCCCTGAAGCTTCAGGATGTGGGACAAGAAGCTGAAGGAGAAAAGTACATTGAAGAAGCACTGACTAGTAAGTCCTCACAGACTTACGTCTTTCGCTATGCGGCCAAGTTTTACCGAAGAAAAGGCTCTGTGGATAAAGCTCTTCCGCTCTTAAAAATGGCTTTGCGGGCAACACCCTCCTCTGCCTTCCTGCATCACCAGACAGGGCTTTGCTACAAGACACAAATGATTCAAATAAAGAAAGCTACCAACTGGCAGCCTAGAGGACGGGATAGAGACAATGTTGATAGAATAATAAGATTAGCCATATCTCATTTTGAATTTGCTCTGGAAAAAAAGCCCACATTTGAAATTGCTTATGTACACCTGGCGGAGATGTACATAGAAGCAGGCAACTATCAAAAAGCTGAAGATGCTTATCAAAATGTATTAAGCTTGAAATCACTTGAAGAAGGCCAACTGCAAGAGGTACATTTCCACTATGGTCGATTTCAGGAATTTCAAAGGAAATCTGAAGTCGATGCAATTATCCATTATTTAAAAGTAGTAAAAATAGAAAAACCATCATTTACAAGGAATAAAAGTATCAATGCTTTGGAGAAATTGGTTTTAAAGAAACTTAGGAGAAATGCATCAGATGTAGAAAGCTTGAGCATCCTGGGGTTTGTCTACAAATTGCAAGGAGAAATGGATAAAGCCGTGGAATACTACGAGCGGGCCCTGAGGCTGGCTGTTGACTCTGAGAACTCTGTGGGACATGCTCCTTAGGTGCTGAAATATGGACCACTTTCACATTTCATTTGATTTTAAATAACGAGTTCTAATCATTTTGTGTGCTTACTGCTTTCAGAAACATATTATGTAATCATTGTAATGATGTAATTTTTGAACCATTACTCAAACCTGATAATTCAGTTGTATTGAGTGTATAACAGTGAAATAATACATCTCTGTATATGAGAGTGAGAGAAAGGGAGAGAGAAACCACTTCTCTGAGAATGTTATATAGTAGAAATAACAGTTTGTTAAGCAGAGTTGTAGCAAATAAAACACTGTGCTTACATAAAATAAAACGATTCATTCATTTGATCAAGAAATACTTTTCACTGCTAGGTACGAAAAATACTATGGTGATGTAGGGGAGGAAAAAAATTATCCTTCTTGTACCCATCTTAGGTTTATTGGCTGGGACCCCATAAATTAGACTGACAAAAGACAGATTGATAAAAGAAAAATAAACAGAAGTTCATTAACATGTGCATCTCACATACACATAGGAGTGCTCAGTGATGAGTAACTCAAAGAGGTAGTTAGAATTTAGGCTTATATAGCACCCTAACAAATGAACAGTACAGTTTTAGAGAAGTGATAACACAAAGGAAAAGCACTTTGAGTTGCTAGGGTGGCAAATTACAGGAAGGTAAATATATGGGAAAAACAAATGCAAGATAACTGCTAGTTAGTAAGGTTTGTTAGGTAGATTCCTTTGATAATGACCCTGGAGGGCTAAGTGCCTGGAGTGTTCTCAGGTGACTAACTCTTCTTTCCTGGTAGAGAGGGGAAGGGAAACATCTTCACGAATTAGGAATTACGTCCTGCTTTTAGGGAGATGGGGGATGGCAGAGAGCTTTTCTTATATCTGCTTCTTTTCCATTGCCTTCTGCTCAAAATAATTCTTTTTTTTATTATTATTATTATGTGGATAGTTCCCTGGCTGGAAATCGAACCCAGGCCACAGCGCTGACAGCGCCAAAGCCTAGCCACTGCACCACCAGGGAGCTCCCTCAAAATAATTCTTAATGCCAATGTGGCATATTTGGGGGTGGCATATTCTGCTTTCCTTGGGTGAACAAAGCAGACATTTCCCTCAAACTACAATCTAGTGAGAGAGACAGTAAAACAAATATTCAATCAAGCAAAGGTCAGCTTTCTCTATGAAGATGTTTGCAATTTAATTCGTCATCAGTTGTTCTAAGCAGTTCCTCTCACTTTGTGCCGGTTTGAAGCACTATTTATTTAGTCATTTGCTGGTATTGATCTAGTTAAATCAAGAAGTATGAAACAGATGCTAAATGACCTGACAGATCATCTGTGGCAATCACCTTTCATTATGACATTTTATTAAAAGGGAACGCACAACAAATAATACTTTTAATGAGAAAAAAATTAGAAAGCAATGTTATTTTTTTCATTGATATATAAGTTTTATAGATATAATGAATTACCACAAATTCAGTGGCTTTAAAAACACACAGATTTATTATCTTATAGTTCTCTAGGTCAGAAGTCTGAAATAGGTTTCACTGGACTAAAACTAAAGTGTTGGCACAACCACACTTCCTCCAGAGATTCTAGGGGATAATCCTTGTGTGCCTTAACCAGTTTCCAGGTTCCCTGCATTTCTTAGTGGGGACCTCTAATCTGTGAGAATACAAGTCCTCAAGGAATTACCAGAAATACTGGGCTGCACTTTGTTACTACTGAAATTATACAGAAATTGGAGTAAGTAAAATCTATATCATTGAGGGGTAGACATTAGAGTTAGAAGCAATCTTCTCAACTTATCACTAAAACAAGAGCTTTATTAAACTTCACAAAGACAATACCTTAAAGTGCTTGTGTTCGGGAAAGGAAGGCTGTATGTTTCTAAAATTATTTTAACTACTGCCAACTCTCCCCGAGTCAGAAATATTAAAAGGAAATAATTGTTAGATTGGTCGACACTCTATTAGGCAACTCTTCCCAGGTATTGATTGCTGTTGCATCACTTTCACCCAGAAAGCAGAGCTCATTATTGCAAAGTAAGTCTCTGGATTATGTAATGTGTTTATATAATTAGTATTTGACAGTCTTCAGAGATCACGGTTACTTAGTGCACATAATGACCTAATACCATCTCTCTATCCCATCCTTCCCAATTCTGAAAGAAATCTCTACATTTCTCATAGTTCAATAAAATTAAAGTGTGGGATAGCTTAGATACTTGCAGAGAAAAACAACAAACAGTAAATCCAGAAAAAATAGATGCCCTTTTGTATTGAAAATGCTATTGCCAAACTTAGACATGAGTATTTGCAGGCATTACCAAGGGGTCTCTTTAAATTGATAGCTGAATTTCAGAAGCTTGTTACTTACATGTAAGTAACCAATAGAACCTCACCTGGTGTCCTTATTTAGAGTTCCCACCACTCAAAAATTCCTCCAAGGGCCCTGGGATCAGGCCAAGTCACAGCTCCTGCCATTCACTATTGTGATAGGGGTCCAAGCCCAGGTCTTTGCTAATTGCTGTCTACACATTATTGCAGACTCCAGCTCCTTGGGGGATCACCCGGCCACTAATGTCTCCATTCTCATGATGCTGCTGTTGCAGGAAACTAGGTCCAGCAGAAAGAATCACCCAAACACCAAAGATAGAAGAGGAAGGGATCCTTTGGTCAGCGGGTGGAGCAACAGCAGACAAGTCTTAAATAGCGGAGCTCCCCAACCCACTCTGGTCCTGTCCTTTTATAGGTCTTAGAAGCTTTTTAGACTAAGAGGCAATCATGTTGCCTTTTGATGGGTGGTCCTAACATATTGGTGTGAATTCCTGGTGGACTGTTACACATTGGCACGAATTCCTGTGGGCTCTTACAGAAAAAAAGAATTTAGGATTTATTGTTTTACTGCAGGGAGCATCTTTGCACCAGGACAGGAGAGATTTATTGTTTTATTGTGGGGAGCAGCCTTGCACCAAGACAGGGAGGCTAGATAGGGCAGGCATGCTAGATATGGGTGGATAACTCCCCGAGGCTGGGCCTCCTCTCTCACTACTACAGGTGAAACTGCACTGGGACTCAAGACCTCTACCCTATATCCTGCCCCACCTTTATTTTTTCCACCCTCAATGTATCCACAGCACCTTATCTTGTCCCCAGCTAGACCAAATGTGATACAGACACCTCCACTCTGGAATCCCACGCTGAGAGGAGTATGCCTTCTCTGACATTCCCTTTGATGTCCATCCTTTCACCCAGGCCTCCTCCTGAATTTCAGTACCATCCCTTTTCTCCACCTGTATTCAACTTTTCCCCTCCTACCTAAGCCCACTTCCTAGCTGTTTCAGGCTTTGCTGTGAGGCCTAATTAAAAAAAAAAAAAATTAGGCATACACATGAGGATATTATTTGTAGCAGTGATTTTCAATTGAGGTGGGTAGAGGATAAGAAGGAAGAGAAGGATCTGGCTCCTCAGGGCACAAAGTAGTATTTGGCAACATCTAGAGATAATGCTGGTTGTCACAATTGCAGGGTGCTACTGACATCTAGTGGGTGTATACAAGGATGCTATGTAAACATCATTAATGCATAGGGCAGCTTCCCACAATTATCCAGCCCAAATGTCAATGGTACCAAGGCAAAGCAACTCTGGCTTACATTCATCTCCTAGAATAGTTATTGAAAATGAATGTTTATTCTGAAATACTATTTCCAAGAGTACCTGCCTATTACCTAAGTTCCATTTTCCCAAGAGATTTTAAATCAGTTACCATGTTTCATTTTCTATTTCCCTTTTTCACTAGTTGCTGTTTCACATGTTGATTAGAAGAAATTCAAAAGACAATGCACTACTGATTTTACCAAGAATCCACCCAATCCAACAGTCTGTGAAAGAAAGGATTGATTATCAAATTCCATCGGCATGTTCAATACGCACTCAAAGTCAGGTCATCTCAATCCTGAAAATGTACATTCTTTTAAAATTTTTATAGATAGCTTTTGTCTTTCTGAATTTGAATTTCTAAACCTGTAAGTAGAAAAACTAGGTTTTTTTTTCTTTCCCCCGTGATTTTTACCACTAATTGCTTGTCATCTATTTAAACCTTAATAAGTAAAGACTATCTCTTGGCCCAGATAGAGCTGAGAGAAAGGAAGGGAAAGAAGTCAGAACAAGGAAGGAAAAACATGATCAAGGCACTGGCAATTTTTTCAAACAATTGGAGCTCTATTAAATTTTTCTACATCCTTAGTAAGGAGGAAATTCTGGGCTTATTTTTCTACTCAAACCCTTTATTATCTTTTCTAAAATGTGGGTTCCTATTTAAAATAAATAGTACAATAGCCTACAGGCCACCACACACACACTGCCTCTCTGACCTCACATCAGTACTTTTCCCTGCTCTCTCCACTCCAACCACACCATCTGTCAAGTCAACTACGCTCTACTGTTTCCCCTGCCTGGCACACATTTCCCTAGGCCCATATCCACTCCTTCACCCTTTTGAGGTCTTTGCTCAATTGCCACTTTCTCAGTGAAACTTCCCTCAACCACATATTTATAATAGCAAAACACCCTGCACACCTACCCTCTCTATGCTTTTCCTCCATGGCACTGACATGTTTCATTTGTTATTATCTTTATCTCACACAGTACAAATTAATTCCACGAAGGTAGAGCCTTTGTCTAATTCATTGGTATTATGAACAGTTCCTGAACAAAGTATGGTTCCTAGCAGTTCAATAAAACTTGTTGAATCAATGAATTAAGTCGAAGGAGACAAAAATTTTACTGTGTGGATATACGGTTATTTTCTGCCTAGATTTCCAATACCACTCCCATTTTATTGGGAACTTAACTACAGAAAGCACAGTGGGCAAGGGCACATAAAATTGTGAGTGGGGGTGTATAAACTCCTTTACAAAGTTATTCAGCAGTATTTATTATTATTTAAAACGCATATCTATTTTGACCAAAAATTTCTCTAAATTTACCCAATGTTAATAATGGCACCGACACACAGCGCTGTAGTGTAGTTTATTGAATCAAGACTGGAAGCAGTCTTGTCAGTTTCAGCTTGGGATGCGCTAAGCTGGAAAGAGTATCACTGCCATCTTGACAACAAAAGCAACGCAGAACAATCTTGTCGTTAAAAAAAAAAAAAAAAAAGGTTAATCAAGCGGCACGCTGATTCAGAGAGACCAACGTCCAGAAGTCGAGCTGCAAATTCAACTCGAAACGACGTTGCGCTTCGCAAACAACTCCTCACGACCCCTAAGTCCCTCCTGCAGGAGGAGGGGGTCCCCACTCATCCCTTCCAAAAGTTTCCGTTTACCGGAGCTGGACTCCGCCTAGTCCAGCATTAGATTCACTTGCCAGTTGCCTTTTCCCGCCCTGGTCCTTCCTCTAACAAAGACGAATACCCACGCAGCGACCTAAGGCTGCAGACGCCTTGTGGGAAGCGCGCGCCCCCCGGCCACGCGCACACGCACATGCACGCGCGCGTCCTGCGGCTCAGTAGTCGGCGATTCGCGTCCTGAGGAGAGAGCCGGAGGGGCCTTGCTGCCTGCCTGGAAGATCCGCAGAGCCCAGCCACCATGAGGTAAGGGTTTCCCGCTTCTCCACCCACACTGCGTAGGCCTTTGTTTCAAACTGGTGCTTTTCTATTATTGCGTTCCCCACGTCGGATCTTTAAGAGGCCGAGACCCCCCGTGCCCTGCAGCCAGGCGTCTTGCTTGGGATGCGCCCCGTGCGCCCTGTCCGGATCCCGGGCGTCCGAAAGCGGGCCTCTCCGGGAGTGGGTCCGAGCGGACGTCCCCCTGGAGTCGCGGCCTTCCCTAGTGTCCACAATCGGAACGGTCGGGTCGTGGGGCCGGGCCACGAGCCCAAGCAGGCTGGTCCTCTCCCTGCGGCCGCAGCGGTGACCGTGATTGGTTCGCGGGCGCCACCGGGGCTGTTCCGCGCCTCTTCTACGTGGCATGGGTCTCCGTAGGCCCATCGCCTTGCTCCTCTTCCCAGGCCTGCAGCTGCCCTTCCCTCATTTTGGCAAACGCGGCTTGGCCGCGGCTCCAGGCGGCACTTTGTCTCCTGCCATTTTGCCTTTTTGATTTCTGGGTCTGAGCTCTGCCCTTCCTGTAAGCTACCTTTGAACCACGTAGAGATTTTCATTGTTTCACCCAATCCGCTATTTTATCGGGATTTCTTCAGCTGTCTCCTTTACTAGTTTATCGTGATGGTGTCTTTTTCTCACCCTCTTTTATATCCCCAGGGGCTAGCACCTTGCCTGTACGTGGTTAGTAAACCATTCGCATTTACTAAGATGAGAAATAGGAGGTTAAGGTCTTGGGCTCCAGAAGCAGCTAACCCTTTGTTCTACTAGTTGGGTGACCCAAAGCAAAGTTTCTTAAACTCTATGAGTCTGTTTCTTACATGTAAAAATTAATGGCATCTATCTCTTAAGACTTTGGAAAGGGTTAATTGACTGCCTAGCATATTATATCTGCAAATGTTGACTGTTATTAGAAGTAAAAAAAAGTTTTTTAGTAAGTTCCTAACTTCTGACCTTTGTGAGAAGGGAGGAAGCTATCAGGAAGGCCTGAAGAAACAAGGAGGAAAAAGGTGGTACACAACATGTGTATGTGAAGAATGGGGTGGAAGAAACATCGACCTCATTGGGGACTGTCTCTCAAGGACATTGAAAGACTGCTTCTTCCTTGGGGGGGGGGGGGACTTAAAGATAAATGTTGCCTCTTCAGACGTAATAATCTCTCTTTGCCAGTTTCCAGAATCAAAGTTAAAAAATTAAGTCAAAGTTTATAAAGTAAAACTTCTCATGGCCTTCCATTTGTATGTAAATTTCATGGAATCTGAGCAAAGCTCTTTGGGCTGACTGAATGTCCCTTTGAGATCTCACGACCACATTCATAATTCAAGGCAGCCCTCCTCGTTGTCTTTGGGTTGGCTGGTAGAAGCCTTCAGTGTTTATTTTACTCTGTGGATGGGCAGGGGGCTGGTAAGCCTCCAGGGTGAATCTGGGTAGACTGTTAAGGGCATGGCAAGTCTTGCTCATGATTTTGGTGCAGTTACACCAGAGAAAGGAACAACTACCAAGAGACAGTCATCCCAGGTGTCCTAGTGAAGACCATAGGAAGCAGTTCAAAACCTATTTTCAAAATCCAAACGTGGAGCCAGACAGAGCATGCCAAGATATAAAGACAAGTGAGGTAGGGAAGACAGAAGTGGGAAAAAGTTTGGAGCCATTAGCAGGAAGGGAAGAACTAGCAGGAATTTCTTCATCTGAAATTCGGGTGCTTTTTATGGTAGGCATATACCTAGGTATGAGCTACCAGTATGTAACTGCATGCATTCATTCATTCAATGAATATTTATTTATCTATCGTATACCCAGAATAATAGATGCTGGGGATACAGAGGTGAAAAAATAAAATCAGAACAAGGTCTCTATTTTCATGGGGCTTACATTTAAATGGAGGAAATAGACAAAGAATAGATAAGTGAGTAAATAATCAACATAATTCAGAAAGTGTTAAGAGCTATACAGAAAATAAAATAGTGTAATGGCCTAAGAGAATGACCAAGAATGGAGGGGGCTGTTTTAAATAGCTCTGCCACAGGCTGCCTCTTAAATAAGGAATATTTGAGCTGAGTTACAGTAAAGAGCTAGTTGTTCAAAGATTAGGACCAGAGCATTCAAGTAGCATAAACACAACAGGTGTAAACGTCCTTAAACTTGATGTTCGCAATAGGAAGAAGGTCAATGTATCTAAAACAGTGAATGGGAGAGTAGTAGAAGAGAAGGTTGGATGGGTAGACAAGGCCAGCTCCTTCAGGGACTGGTAGGACATGGTAGGAGCTAGATTAATATCTAAGGGTGTTGGAAAGCCATTGGGAGATTTTAAGCCAGAAGACTGACGTAATCTGGTTTACATTCTTAGAAGTTGACTAGTACTATATAGGGTGGAAGAGGGAACCAAGAGTGGAAGCAGGTAGATCAGATTTTGCCCCAGCTCAAAGGAAAGGTAATTGTGATTTAGATTAGGAAAATAGCAGTGGAAATGGAGAAAAGTAGATTGATTTGAGATGTCTCTGGGAAGAATTAACAAGATTTTGAATGAAGGATTGAGAGAAGAAGAGGAATCAAAGATTATTCCTCTATTACTTGGCCTGTAGAACTAAGGTACCAAACAAGGTGGGAAAGACTGAGGGGGGAAGGGACTCAAGGGACCCAGGTTTCTGTATTGGATATATTTATTTGAGGTGCCAATTGAACTTCTAGTTGAAGATGTTAACTAAATATTAGGTAAGTCTGGAATTCAGGGGAGAGATCAGAGATAGAGGAAATACTTGGGAAGATCATCAGCGTATACAACAGGAAGTCTTTAATTGGATTGTGGGAAAAAGTATTTTAATTCGTGTATCTTAATTATATCTTTGAAAACTAAGATTCTTATACTTCCTTCAGATTACTCTTAACGTATTTACCCAGCTCTTCTGTTGTTTGAGAGAATTACTAATCATCCTTAAATAAATGTATGTCTCTGCCAATCCCTATCCGAAGCAGTCTGCATAGTACATCCTAGTGAGAAGTAGCTCCATTTCAAAACAACTCCAACAAAGTAGGATATTTGTGACTTTAGATTGAGGGCTCATTTGAAACCATTGTTTCCTTAACCTGAGACCTTTAAATAAATATCTGGCATGTCTTTTCCAATGATCAGTCCCACAAACATCTTAACCTGCTCTTTAAACTGCTCTAAAATCCCTTTCTGTTGTCTTATAGGTCCACCTGAGGCAAAGTAAAATTTACATACATTAGGTATTTCCTGTGTTTTAAAGCAAATTATTCTATAAAACAACTTTCAGTTTTTATAGTAGAGGTTGTGTAATATTGTGATTGAAAGGCCTAACTAAGCTTTTGTATCAGGCAAAACTAAATTCGGATCTTGGCTCAGCCATGTTATAGCTGTGTAAACTTAAACATTTAATTTAAACTCTCTTTCTGCCAGTCCTCATCCATAAAATTGTGAAAATAGTAAGAGGTTGTTAAAAAAATGGAATGTAATTTATATAAAGTGCTTGTCACACTACCTGGCATGTACTAAACTATCAATGAATGGTAGCTTCAGTTATTTATATTTTTTGAGAACTCATTTGACTCTTGATAGTATATTATAAACAGTATACATTTATACTATTGAGTTGAATCTGCAGTGTACCCAGGTCATGTGCATAAAGTTGCTTTTTCAAATATAACCTTGTTTGCCATTTAATTTAGTTCTTCACCTTGAATAAAATAGCAAACATTTAAGTTAAAGGAGAATTCTAACTTGTTTGAGGGTTTGAGGCCTTTTTATCTATTAAGTCCTGTAGGCCCAGTGTCTCCCATGCAGAAGCCACCAGTCCTAGGTGACTATTTAAGTTAATTAAAGTAGATAAAGATCAGTGGCCATATGTAACTAGTGTCTACCATATTGTACAACACAGATAAGATGGCAGGAAGTTCTTTTGGAAAGCTCTACTCTAGAACTTACAATCACTAAAATGTAGGACCTGTATATATGTGTGTATTGATATACACACAGAAAAAGAATAAATATGAAAATATTATAAAATTGAAATTAATAAATAAGCTAATTTAAATGCCTCCTAAATATAATAGTAGTCAACTATTAATGTTTACATTTAGCATTTATAAAAAATGGAAACATTTCATGAAGATTGTTAGTATGAAATGGTCTTATTTTTCTAACCACTACTAATTGTACAATTAATTCAGTTCTCTAACTTTTCCATCACTTGGTTATAAGGCCAGCCTGTTTCCATTTCCAAAAGACTCAAGTCCAATTCAGTATAAAACTCAATCTCATATTTGATTCAAAGCACTCTTCACCCAACCCCCAGCAAATATTGATTTAAGTGCTTTGAAGAACAGAAAAATGTAGTAGACTAGACTTTAGGAAGATTGGCAAGGTAGGGGTGCAGCTAATGTGATAGGAATAGGACTCTTCAGAGAGGTGAGAGTTGAGCCAAGACCAGAATTAAGAAATAAGTATGCATATGCCCTAGAACTCTCCTAGGAAGAGTGCACAGGGTTAAGGGAATAAAAAGCATGTGCAAATGCCCTGAGGTAGATACATATTTGGCATAAGAAATAATATACAATAAAGTCTTTTTAAACACCAGTGTAGCTGGAATGTAGTATGTGATAGGAAAATAGTACAAAATGAGGCTAGAGAAGTAGATACGGGCATAGCGACCATGGTTTGGGTTTCCAGGGCTGGAGATAAAGATTTAAGTATTGACAATGAATAGCTTCACTTCTGCCTTATATTCCCTCTTTCTTGAACGTATTCCTCCCTCTCTCCCACAAGCATCCTTTCTCCCTTAATACTGGATCATTCCTTTGGCATATCATTAAGTCATTAAAAATATCCTGATTAAATTTTTTGATAATTCCTCCAGCCTCCCTCCAGCTGTAGCTCTACATCTCTATTCCCTTCATAGTAAAATTTCTTACAGAACTAGCTATATTCACTTCATCACCTCCCATTATTCCCTCACCCTGTTCTGGTAATGTTTTCATCCCTACCATTCCATTAAAATACTTATCAGAATTCCCCACAACTTTACTCTTGCCAAAACAATGATCTCTTCTCTCTCCTCATTTTCTCAACATCTTAGAATCATTTTACACATTGAATAAGCTATCATCTTTCTTTTTTTGAAATAAACGTTTTCTTTCTTAGGCTTTCATGACACCACATTTCTTGGTTTTTCTTCTCCCTCACTGATTACTCTTTCCTGGTCCTTCTACTCTGCTTGACCTGGAATGAATTACAACTTAGTTTTTGACCTTTTTTGTCTATGCTTACTCCTTAGGTAATTTCATTCTAGACCTCGTGGTTTGAAAGTTGCTCTCCATGCTGACTCCCAATTTTATATCCTTAATTCTAACTTTGTTCCTCCTCATCTCCAGAATTTTCTTCACTAATATCCAGCTACATACTTGACATTTTCACTTGAATGTCTAATAGAGACCTCAGTTAACATTTCCAAATAGTCCTCTTGATTTATCCACTCAGTTCCTAAAGTCAGAAGCATAATAATCATTCTCTTTCCCTCATGGCCCTTCCCACACCCAAGTCCATCAGAAAGACCTGTCAGCTCTGCCTCCAAAAATATAACCTTCCAGGCCTCACTAATCTTTTACTACAACCCAGGTGTCAGCTTGCATTATCTTTCCTTGGGTTCCTTCAATAGCTGCCTTCATGTCTCTTTCAGGGAGATTTGCTCTGGCCATGCTTTATAAGTATTAATTAACTACCTCTCAGACACCTGTTTTCCTCTCCTGCTTCATTTTTCTCCTTAGCCTTATTATCATCTCATGTACTTTATATTTTCATTTATTTTTTGGTCTTTTTATGGCACACCCCACCCCCGTTAAGGATTTTTTTTCTAATTTGTTCACTGCTGTATCCCCAATACTTAGAACACTCTGTCTTGCATATAGTAGGTTTTAATTATGACCAATAGTAGATTTAGAAAGTCTTTCCTGACTGCCTAACCACCACCGTCAGCCAAACAAATAAAACTAGGTATATGAATCAGAACTTTGTCAGTTATAGACAGTAGAAACCCAATTCAATCTAGCTTAAGCGAGAAGAGAGAGAGAGAGAGATTGAGATTATTTAGTGAAGTAAATGAAGTCCATGGGTAGACAGGGTGATCCAGCAAAGACTGGATCCAGGTATTTAGTCAGTTTCATGAGCCATCTGTCTTCCTGTCTAAGCTCTGCTTTCCTCTGTGTTAGATTGTTTCTCAGGCAGGCTCTTGGTTTGGAAAAATGGTCACTACAGCTTGTATTCTACCAAATTAATTGTTTTTGAAGAAAGAGAGATAGTTTCAGCAAAGTCTCAATTCAGCAAAATTATATTTTAATTGGACATTCTCCAAACAAATCACTGGGAGTAGGAAATGGCTGGAATATCTTGTGCTTTCCTACAGAGTGGAGTGAAGGGTAGATACCCATTTGAAATCACATGGACTGAGAATAGGGGTAGAGGTTGTTACACAAAGGAAAACCAAAACAAGGAGTCCTCACCAAGTAAAAAGTACAGATGTCCACAACGCTGACTATCTACCCTTCCATGGAACTTCATGGGGATGCTGAGTTATAATTGACTGTTTACTTACAAGCAGGGCTGTGTCTTCTTCACAGTTACATCCCCAGGATTATTCAGAAGATCTTGCACATAAGGGCTCTTAGTAGTAAATACTACCTATTCCTTCCTTCTCCCTTGTCTTCCTAGTTTCAGAGACAGTGTTTCCAATGGGCCCTGTAGAGATTACACTGTCTATTCACAAAGGGAGCTCAACAACAATTTCTTGAGGTATAGTAAACATTAAAGGCAATGATAAGTTAATAATAGGTGTCAGCCTTTATTGTTGCCCATAACCCCAGAGGTCAGGACCTGGCACTTACATTAAAACCTACTAAGCTTCCTTTTGGTTCTCCCCCATCTTTCTCTAAATTTTTGTTACTCACTTTTTATCTTTCTCAAACTTATGCTTCTCCCAGTCTCTTGGTATACCTGTTCCTGTCTCTGTCTGTGCCTTTCCTCTCTGTAGTTTTTTGTCCATCTTCCTTCCTTCCCTCTCTCTCCCACTTCCTTCCTTCCTTTCTTCCTTTTCCTGCAAATGATAGAGTATTTGTTTGGCTTCTCTGTCTCCTTCAAAGTACTTTTCTCATTTCTCACCTCTTTTTTCTTCCTTACTACTCATAATACAGAAATTAAATTTTTATATTAATTATTGACTGTGTATATATTTATTCTTAATTTTTAAGGCTAGTAAATAAAACATTTACATTCCCCCTTTCTAAAAATAGGTGGTCCTTGTGAATTAGAGACTGCCAAAAGGCAATAGATACTATGTAACATAGAAAATGCTATAATTTCCAGACTTGCTTTTACAGTAAATAATGAGAATTTAATGAAGTATTTCTAGGACATAACTGTACATAGAGGAAACTAGTATAAAGTTACATGAGCCTGTACTTTATAAGATTAAATAAAAGATAAAATTGGTTGTTAAGCAAAGAACAGTATTTAAGGTTTAAAAATTATTTCCTTTATTTCTTCAAAAATTAAAAAGGATTTTATCTTTAACAGTGAGATTCCTAAGGACTCCTTGAAGGCCGTTCTGTTGGAGTTAGAATGTCACTTTACATGGAATTTATTGAAGGAAGACATTGATCTGTTTGATGTGGAAGATACAATTGGGCAACAGCTTGAGTTTCTTACCACAAAATCCAGACTCACTCTTTATAACTTATTGGCCTATGTGAAACACCTAAAAGGCCAAAATAAAGATGCCCTAGAGTGCTTGAAACAAGCAGAAGAAATAATCCAGCGGGAACACTCAGACAAAGAAGAAGTACGAAGTCTGGTCACTTGGGGAAACTACGCCTGGGTGTATTACCACATGGATCAGCTTACAGAAGCCCAGAAGTATATAGACAAGGTGGGGAATGTCTGCAAGAAATTGTCCAGTCCTTTTAACTACAAGTTGGAGTGTCCTGAGATTGACTGTGAGAAGGGGTGGGCACTCTTGAAATTTGGAGGCAAGTATTACCAAAAGGCTAAAGCGGCTTTTGAGAAGGCTCTGGAAGTGGAACCTGACAATCCAGAATTTAACATTGGCTACGCCATCACAGTGTATCGGCTGGATGATTCTGACAGGGAAGGCTCTATAAAGAGTTTTTCTCTGGGCCCTCTGAGGAAGGCTGTTACCCTGAACCCAGATAACACCTACATTAAGGTTTTCCTGGCACTGAAGCTGCAAGATGTACATGCAGAAGCTGAAGGGGAAAAGTATATTGAAGAAATCCTGGACCAAATATCATCCCAACCTTATGTCCTTCGTTATGCAGCTAAATTCTACAGGAGGAAAAATTCCTGGGACAAAGCTCTTGAGCTTTTAAAAAAGGCCTTGGAGGTGACACCAACCTCTTCTTTCCTGCATCACCAAATGGGACTTTGCTATAGGGCGCAAATGATCCAAATCAAGAAGGCTACACGCAACAGACCTAAAGGAAAAGATAAACTGAAAGTTGATGGGCTGATTACATCTGCTATATTTCATTTTAGGGCAGCTGTGGAACGAGACTCTATGTTTGCATTTGCCTATACGGACCTGGCCAACATGTATGCTGAAGGAGGCCAGTATAGCAATGCTGAAGACATTTTCCAGAAAGCCCTACGCCTGGAGAACATAACTGATGACCACAAACATCAGATCCACTACCACTATGGCCGCTTTCAGGAATTTCACCGTAAATCAGAAAATACTGCCATCCACCATTACTTAGAAGCCTTAAAGGTCAAAGACAGGTCATCCCTACGTACCAAACTGACAAGTGCTCTGAAGAAATTGGCTACCAAGAGGCTTGGTCACAATGCTTCCGATGTACAGAGTTTAAGTGCCCTAGGGTTTGTTTACAAGCTAGAAGGGGAGAAGAGGCAAGCTGCTGAGTACTATGAGAGGGCCCAAAAGATAGATCCAGAAAATACAGAATTCCTTACTGCTCTCTGTGAGCTTCGACTTTCCATTTAACTACATACTCTAGGAAATCCCTTCTAAAGTTCTTCTCTCTAGTTTGGGTTCTTATATTTTTCTTTATTGTTTTAATCCATTGTTTATTACAGGCCCATTTTTATTAAATGGTTATTGTGTACCAGGCATCATTTACATATTTTTTATATATTATGATGAATCATTTACTATTTCCTACTTTTAATTAAAATACTATATATAATACATTAAGAAACTAGCAATATTCCAGCTGTTTTAACTTTTAAAAATGGCATGACCATGTATACCCCTATCTCTGCTATTTATAATTATTTTCTGATTAAGTTTTGTCAGATTTCCATATTACTTACTTAAGCAGTGAGTATAATCCTACATAAGCCTTTGACACCCAGGTCAGAAACACTCTATTTCAGGAGTACAAAATTATATTAGTTAAGCTCTTAATTATGTAACTTGCAAAAGATGGATGTTCTGACTCTGGTGAGGATATTTAGCTATCAACCTGATAATCACTGAAAGAGTTGTCTTTGTTGGAAGAAAAAAGTTCATAATAATAAAAAGTTTGTCATCTCTCATGACTTCAATAAAAGAAAAAACTGGAACATGAGAGGAAAAAAAGGTTTCCTCAAATAAAGGACTTTAGGGACTCATGAGAAATCAGAAGTGTTGTCTCCCAAAATGTTCATTAAGTAGCTAGAAATAGTTATGAGAAAAAAATGAACAGTGAAAAACTATTAGTCTCAAATTTCTTTGGTTCTTTTAACAAAGAATAAACCCAAACTGAATTTAGATGGAATTAATTTTTTTTTCCAGTTAGAATTGCAGTATTTTTAGGTTAAAATCATTGAGATGGAAAGCAGACCAGTTGAGAAACTGGGGAAAACAGTAAGCCTATGGGTAAAGTAGATGTCCCTCACCCATACCCCTAAATTAGCAAAATTTCAGTGATTTGGTTTTGAGTCTGGACTGGGTAGTTCTCATACTCCCAATTTCTGGCCTTTAGTTAACTGTTTTAGTATTCCAGGTTACTTCTGTGAAGCTTTTTCTTCTGTCTGAAGTTTTCAGATTGACATGTTTTCATGTAGATCCTCCAGGAATACTTAGGCCCTGCTTTCAGTTTTAATATCTATCTTAAAGGATCACTGCTTAAGGGCTTTTATTCCAGGAGACTTTTTAAATTGGGATGTTGCTCAAAGTGTTGTTTCTTTGATTATAGACTATATAGTTACCACCACAGTATTAGTGAGAGAGTGTGCCATGTGATTTAATTCTCTGTACCTCCAATGTAAGCTCTTTAATGTATATGTGTGTTTTTTACTTTTTATTGCTATTTTTATTTTTTAAATTTCTTTTATGGTTTTGATTATTATAAAAGTAGTTAGTTGTCATTGTAAAATTTCATATAATGCAGAAGTATATGGATTTAAAAAGTAAGAACACTCCCCTCACCCTTCTCCAATTCTCCACCCTCAAGGTAAAACTGTTAACAATTTGATATGTATCTTTCTGGATATTTTTTCCTATGCATATTCAAACATACATATATACTGCAGTGTATTTCATGAATTAAAATATTTTAAATGTTTGTTTTACTTAAGTCCCTGCGGTTTTTGTTTAT
Source organism: Lyroderma lyra (assembly GCA_004026885.1). Classification (NCBI taxonomy): domain Eukaryota; kingdom Metazoa; phylum Chordata; class Mammalia; order Chiroptera; family Megadermatidae; genus Lyroderma; species Lyroderma lyra. Next base: position 219,731 of record PVJL010001061.1, on the reverse strand, counting down.
TTTGCTCTTTTATTGTTCATTCAAAAAGGGAAAATGAGCAAGGGAATGACCTTTACTCAGATAATTTAGAAATTCAAAACCGAAAGTCCTGACCTAGTAGTAGAAACATTTGGCAGTAAATATTTTATTTTGCAGCAAGTCATTTTCCCTCATTGAAAATAATGTTGTGATCAAAGTTATGTTCCCAAGTAGGTACTTGCCATGCAATAAAATACAGTTATGGTATTAAAGATATAACTATAAGCCTCTGTATTTAAATATTAGACTTTAAGGTCTTTTAAATTTAAAATTCAGTAGATACTAAAACATTGAAATATATAAGAAGTCATAACATGCTAAGCATGAAATCAGCATGTGAAAAAGTACAACTAAATCATTGAACTAAAATTACTATGTTTATAATAACTTTATACTTTTTTCAATAATTATACTTGCCTTCTTAAAATTTATAGTTAGAGATAATTTCATAGACTCTTGGTTTTAAAAAAGACCTCAGAGTTTACCTTTACCAATTAACCATCAAAATTTTAAGTTTTGATGGCTTGAATTATCTTCCTAAATGATAATTTCATCTTGAGATAGCCTTTATTCTATCTGAAATGGAATGAAATTTAACGGAAGACTAAAAGCCTAAAGTTTACACATTTCAGTTTGTCTTTAGAGACCTCAAAAGTCTAATCTTGTTTAGACAAACCAAAAATATGCCCAGGGAAGTGGTTGTAATGGCCCTTCAGGGTAATTTGACCCTTCAGGAAGAGAAAAGTACCTCTTTCCCAAATCTCCAAGGTGCTCTTGGAAACTGTTTTGTTCAGTAAAGCTATACTAGCAGCCTCACAAAAGCTAAGAAAACCCCATTGAACAGGTGAATCAGCAGGAAAACTGGCTTCACAATAATGGAACTCTGAAACATATTTTCTGTCCTATTGGTGCAGAACTAGTCTCAGCAGTTGATAACATGCTACCTGCTAGAGTTTCAAGGACAATATGGGCACTATTCTTTCTAGATTGAGTCCATACAAATTACCTCATTTCAAGAAAAACTGCATAAAACAACAGAACTCTAGAACTCGGACCCTCAGAAATGCCTGCTCCCAACCATTGATTAGAAAGTTGGGCCCCAGGTGGTGATGTGAGTTAAGATTTCACAACACTGGCACCCATTATGCATTTGAACTGAAGTCATGCTTCCCAGCATGGCAGGGATAAGTCATGCCCTGACCTAGGAGAGGCAGAACTCGTGACAGGTGAGTTGGGCTCAAGGATTCCCCACCAGCCTGCCAAATTTTCCTTAAAATGATACTGTAGTCTAAGGTGCTTCCACTCAACTTCTCTTCCTTCTCTCCTGCATTTGGAATCAAGATCTGCATCACAGTCAGATGGCTCCCCCAGCCTTATCCCTGCTCCCTTCCATTTTCTTTCACAGAAGTTGCCCTAATAAATTTCTTGTGTTAAATCCTATCTTGGTATCTGCTTTTGGAGGTCAAATGCACTCACTTGGTGAAAAAAATGTAAGATGACTTTAATCGGCTATAGAGTAAATCATCTTTACATATATGTCATTCATTTATTGTTTTTCAACTTGTAATTATGGTTAGATAATGGAACATAAATCTTTCCAACCTTGAGAAAGTCTTCTCTCAAAAACCTGACTTTTCTTCCTCATTTCCTCCCCACAGAACAGTAGACCTAGTTTATATTTAATGGCCACAACCTTTTATCACTTAACTTTCTACTGTAACACACTTGTCTCCACTGCTTCTTTTCTAGGACCACAGCATTTTGTTCCTCTCCCATTTTCTTAGCCAAGTTTCTCTGTATCATTGAGATGTTTCTTCTCAGCTTCCTCTTTTCCCATGATCAGGCTACCCACGTGCATCTCATTCCCACCCCCAGACAAAACTTCCACCTTCTTCGGCAGTTTCAGAGAGAAGTTTGTTCATTAAGCATTTTGTTACACTTCACTTTCAGTGAATTTTAAAAACAGCATCTAATTACTAGAAACATGCACAGAAATCCTATATATATATATATATTCCCATGTCTGCTCTGAATCTAGGGGTCCTCTAAAAGTGATAAACTAGAATTCTCAATGTCTCATAATGGCACCTAGGCAGAATAAGCAACAAAATAATGTACGTGAGATGTGAAAGCTTTGGGAAAGCCTACCTTATGGGAGCACACAGGTGCCTCATAGATAAACTGAAGGACAAGCTCGAATTGATGTCACTTGGATTGAATACCGAAGACACTGAACATACTGGCCTTTCCTGTCTTTCAGGAAAAGCTATTCCTGTCTAAGCTTCCATTCCTACATCAGAGGGCAAAAAGGGGTGAGGGTAAAGAAAGAAAGATGAACACATGAGAGTTCAGAAGTGAGCTCATAGACCAGTTCCCTCTGTATATGTCCCTAACTCACCACCTCTATAGTGACACATGAATAATGGTAGCCAACTCTTACATAATGTATAAGATGTACCAGGTCTTATACTAAGTGCATTACATGTATTAAACTTATAAAAGCCTCACAAAATCCTTATAGATAAGCATTTTTATTATTTCCTTTTGCATATGAGTAAACTGGAACTTAGAAAGATTAAGACATGTAGCTAATAAGAGGTGGAAAAATGATTTGAACCCTGGAGTCTGATGCCAAAATATAGCACTTAACCAATACACAATATTTCCTAAAGAGTCTTAAAAGTTGGAATTAAGAATGTGGAAAGAGGACCAATCTTTATAGAGGAGGTAGGGGAATGCTACAAAGGATCACACTGAGCTTAGATATCCTACAATCATAGGTCACCCAACACTGTTTTACATAAAGTCACAAAACTCATTGGAAGAAATTATGAAAGGGAACCAGTCCACATGAGCTGCCTTGATGCTGGGATTAAAGCTGCCCTGAAACCCCTGGAGAGAATGACCTAAGAAATCAAGGGACTCGATTTTAGGGAGGGGCTTGTCTCAAGAATTGGGTGTTGGAATCAGAGATTTGGCATATATTCCTCTAACAATTTGGAAGGCTAAAGAACAAGTAAACAATTAGGAGCCAGGACACCCAGTCCTTTGTCCTTGGGAAGAAGGACACATCTCTCACACACACCAACCAGAATCAGAATATTCATCCGTTGTGGAAAGCAACACAAGAAAAACACCACACAGCATCTTTATCCCTATATTTGTTCTTGCAAGAAAATAAATGTGTTATGGGTAATGAGCAGAACTGGGGACAAGAAGAGTAGGAAACAACAAACTTCAAACTTTAGTCTTTGTTCTAAATCTGGCCTTGTCCAATTGATCTATATAGTTGGAGATACTACTGACTTTGGGGAAGTAGACTCACTAATTCCAGCAGATGGCAGTGCTACATAGCATGTCAATAAAAAGAAAAACCTGAAAAGAAAAAGCTTTCCTGAAGTTCTGGACCCTTTTAAGAAGAGAAAACTTGCTCAATTGTCACTAATCATCAGGGAAATGCAAATCGAAACCACACCAATCAGAATGACTGTTAAAAAAAGTCAACAAATAATGTGTTAGGATATGGAGAAAAGGGAACTCTTAAGCACTGTGGGTGGGACTACAGACTGGTGCAGCCCCTATGGAAAACAGTACGGAGATTCTGCAAAAAACTAAAAATAGACATACCATATAATCCAGCAATTCCACTTCTGTGTATTTATCCAAAGAAAATGAAAACAGTAATTTGAAAAGATATATGCACTGCTATGTTCACTGTAGCATTATTTAGCCAAGATATGGAATCTAAGTGTCCAATGGATAAAGAAGATGTGGTATGTGTATATATATAAATATATATACACACTCATACATACACACACGATGGAATATTATACAATAAAGAAGAATGAAATCTTCATTATTTTCCTTCTTTTTATTGTGTAACATTCCATTGTATATGTATGTATATGGTATTAGATCGGAACCAGATGTATTGGAATAAGGCTTTTGTAAGTTATATAAATGTCTCATCACTATGCTACACCTGAAACCAACAATATTGTATGTCAAGTGTAATGGGGAAAAATGAAATCTTGACATTTGCAACGACATGGATGGATCTTCTAGAGGGTATTATGCTAAGAGAAATAAATCTGACAGTGAATGACAAATACCATATGGTTTTGCTTATATGTGGAATCTACAAATAAAATAAAATGAAAGCAGACTCAGAAACAGAAACAAAGGGATGGTTACCAGAAGCAAGGGGATGAGAATGGGTGAAAAGGGAAAGGGGGAATTCAGTCAATAATGTTGTAGTAAGTTTACACGATAACAGATGATTGCTAGAATTAGTAGAGTGATCACATTGTATGGTATAAAAATGTTGAATCACTATATTGTACCCCTGAAACTAATATAATCAATATAAAATTGTATATCAACTATGCTTAAATAAAAAATTAAATTTAAAAACAGAACACACCCACACAAGAAAACTTACAAATGATCCCTTTTTAGATTTGAGAGATGAATAATGAAGTATATCACCATGCCCTGAAACTTTCTGTTTTCAATTTGGAGAAGCCAAGTACAACCCCAAAAGTCCCAGACACTCTTCTGGGTCCCCTCACCAAAACAGTTGTTAGTGTCACCTTGTGTCTGGTTCTGCATTGACCTTAGGTATCTGCCGGAACCTCAGGCAACCACATAAAGTGGCTACCCCACATCTGTTTCCCTTACTCCCATCTTCTTGTTCTTAAAAGAGTAGAGACTGATTCCGTCCCATCCCTGGGTTCCTCAGAACCCCTTCAAATTTCTCAGTCCATAATGAATTTTTCTTCTCCCAACCCCCAGAATATCCTGAAGTGTTTTTTGTTTGTTTGTTTGTTTTGTTTTGTTTTTATTATTTTTAGGTTGTTTTTGTTTTTGTTTTGTAGCTCCCTGGCTGGGAATAGAACCCAGGCCACAGTGTTGAGAGTGCTGAAGCCTAGCCACTGCACCACCAGGGAGCCCCCTTACAACTCCCAGAATATGCAGTGCTCTTAGCCTCGGCATTTAATAATGTCTTAGTGTTATTCTCACTTGTGTTAGTTTCAGTTTGCCAATTAGGCAGTAAATTTGAGATTATGGAGGGAGTGCTATGTGTATTTTGAATTTCCCACCATATATAACAAGGCAGATTCCAGTGAGGTGCTTAATAAGTAAATGTTGGTTGATTATCTCACAACCACCCTTAAAAGTGCTTGCCAGCATGCTGTTTAATTTTCAGCAATACTCTGTGAGAGGCCAGCCATAGGGACTGGGCAAAAGACTCTAGTCAGGGGCTTTTCCTTCTCCTAACCAAACTTTAGCATAAAATCTTTGTGACATAAATATAGCTTGTGTGATGCTGTAACTGAAACTCCATCTTTTCGTGCATGAGGCACATGTGCTCCATCATTTCCCAATGTTAAGGGCACTCTTGTGTGAGCAGTGCCCCATCCCCAGGCCTTGCACTTAATTTGAGCACAACAGAGCTATTTAATAAAGCCTGTCCATCTGGGTTGAATACAGTTGCATCATTTTTGCATTCAGGCCTCAACCAGGTAGCAAGCAGCTTTGGCAAAGGTGTAAGTATCTGTTGTTTGGTGGAGTTTAAAAAAAAAAAAGACTCAAACTTTGAAGTCTCAGAAGAGAAAAGTATCTACTTTGAGTTCACTCTATTTCATTTCAGCAAACAATTTCAGAATTATACATACCTACTGGGACCAGGAAGATAAATAAACGCCAAATTGACATTACCGTCTTTATCCTCACTGACCAGTGGTGCAGGCACTTCAGAAAAGAATTCAACTCCTGACTGAGAGCTGTCTTCAGTGATGTAGAAGGTAGAACTCCATTTTGTGACAGAGTATGCTCCCCAACCTTATCCCTACTCGCCCCTGCCACTACACACAAATGTTCCCAAAGAGAAGCCTGACAGCTTCTCAATCAACATACAGCAAATTAAATCACTTACCCTGCAAGAAGTGGTCTTGATAGAACCAGACTTTTAGGAAAACTCTTGGAAATTTCCAACCTTGAATCCTCCCATCTATATTAATTGGAAGATTCAAGCATAATTTAAAGGATTTTATCTGCTCAAAGGAGGGTCTATTTCCAAATGGCTTCTTGAACCCACATAAGAAGATGATCTGAGTGGGAACAAAGAGAAGGAGGCAGGCCCCAGCATCAGACAGCTTCCTAGTCTTACAGGATTTCACTGGAGTGCAGTGGCTACTGAGTCACTAGCTTTGAGACCTGGTACCTCCGTTTCTACATTAATAGAATAGTGATAACTTAGGTTATTATGGGGATTAATTAAGACAATGCATAGGAAGTGCTTAGCCCAATGGCTAGCACATGGAAGTACTCAAAAAATGGTTTTGGTTTTTGTAAATTATTTGATTGCTTACCACATCTTCATATGCCACTTACATATTAGCGTGATCCAGACACTCACCATCTGGATCCACACCCCTCATGCAGGGGAAAAATGTTTTTCCAAACATGACTATAAACTCATTTTATTAAATTCTTGAAATAAGAAAATATTAGCATAAATATCTGATCTGTTAGTGAAATCACAGTCTGAAAAAGAGGCTCAATGGTACAGTGTGGCTACAGAAGTTAGTTTCCTTTGCTTTCTGTTCAGCCAATTTCAGAGTAGAGCTTGCAGTGATACGAACAAATATTTAAGATCTAGAATCATCCCATGATAATTTTATTCTTGATTTCACAAAACACATCATTTCTATGACTTCTTCCATTTTGAAATAAACAATATAGGCACATGGACCTTAACCTTGAAATTTTGTGTAGATGACAATGATAGTCTCGAAGATCTACATTTCCCTGTTTTTCTAAAAATGCTGCTCCAAAAAGGAAAATAAAATACAAATTTATGCATATATAAAGTCAAAATATCACAAATATTTTTTACAAATTTTTAAAAGATCTGATCTCTATGCTCATTTTTCATGAATCTTTGTAATAATACTTAAGAGAAATTATATTTCAGAACTGGATAAATAAAATTTTATTCTGATCATCCCTAGAAAAATATGTATAATATTATTTATAACTATTTCAAAAAATATTTAGACTTAAAGGTTCAAGAAATGATATTTAATATAAAGAGCTATTCCAAACACATATAATTTCATTTTTAATTTTGACTTTTTACAGATATTTTCCAAATATTGTTCTGAAATTACAAATGACAAAGTAAATTGGCTCAAAACTAAATTCTCAATCTCAGTAAAAAGATAACAGGTAACATTCAAAATTCCCTTTGGAAAAGAACTAGGAATATTACAATTTTCTCCCATCAGATCAGTCAGTATTTCATTCTGAAAGCAATGTATTAATATATAACTTTATGAAATAATCCAGTTAAAGGCAAAAACTCTCACTGAACATGCTTAGTCAACAAAGAAACTTCCTCACTGTTGTGGTTTTTCTCTCTGGACCCCTGGCAGGGCTTTTGTGAGGCCTCATGGGAGACAGTGGATTAAATGGCCTTCAGGGTCAAAATAGCTCCTTGAATTTCAGATTTAAATGTGTTCAATAATAAAATCCCCTTTCAACTGTATAACTTGTCCCTACTTACGGGTACAAAATAATTTGGGATTCAGGATTACAATTGTGTGGATTTAAAATGGTTGGGGATAGCTTGGACATTCTGGCCATTCTCTTCCCATGTCATCCCTCTTCAATATGAAGACTCAGAAAGTAGAAGACTTGGGGACTAATGAATTTAACTCTAATCCAATGAGTTAAGGTATGTAAAAGAGGTCTATAAACTGTAAAATATTACACCACTAGCCTTCTGAAGCGTCTCCCTCTCCCGTGACCAACGCTGTAATTTATGAGAGTGCTATGATGCTGAGGTTAACCCCTGAAGCCTTCTCATTCAGCTGAAAACGCCCACCAAGCTCCTAATGATTATCCATAAAGCAATGAAGAGTAGTGGATGATGGAACAAGAACTAACACGGGGAGAAAGGAATCTTACCTTTAGAATATTTTTCAGGCAAAACCCTCAAGTCCTGTTTTTGGTAATGATAAACCTAAATGTTTGATCTGAAAAGAAAACTCTCACCAAGGACCTGCTAATTCAAGAATTCAATCTCTGGCCAGTTGGAATACTGCTAACATTTTTCTGTTCCTACAGGAATGTGTCTGCAGTTTGAAGTGTTGGTGTTCACATTTCAGGTAGAAATCGCCTTTAACTTGGTATGTTCTGCTAAATTTAAAGTAAGTATTGCATGTGATAGTAACAGAGGTGAAACCTGGGACACAGTCTTAAGGAAAAAGTTTTCCGTTTCCATTGTACAATTTCAAATAGATCTTACCAGCCACCCTTTAAGATCATTTCCAACTATGGCATTCCATGATTCTTTGAATTCTCAACATGGTGCCTGCCCATTGCCAAAGACAAGTGCTAATGGGAGGAGTGGGAGCGGGGAACAAAGACAGCTACTTTCTTTCTGTATTAATCATTGTCTTTTGAAAAAGTCTTCAACAATCCTGTTTAAAACCCTAATGAGAAACTCCATGAAAAAGGTTTGGCATCTTTACCTTCCGTCACCAAACTCAAGCTGACTCCTTTCTCCAAACAGCATAAAGTAAGCAAACCTACATGCCAATGTTTCCCTTTACCTGCTATCTGAAAAAATAAGATAGAGGGACAGAAAGTTTGAGAAAAAGCTGCTGCCCAGTGTCATCACTCATGCCTTGAAATTACCCCTTATTGCAGCTACTTATATCAGCTACTGTCTAACCTTCTCCATGGAGGATGCTCATTGCCTGAAAGACGTGAGTTCAATTGTGAGTACAAATCCCAAGTAAGGAAACTGAGCCAGTCCAGCTTGCTTTGTTATTTGCTATTTCTCCCCATAAATATGTTAATAAAACAACAATAATAATTTCCTTGGGAGGCAATGCTTCTGCCAAAATAAAATGCTTTAGAAATAAGTACAATCCAGTGGTCCCGCCTCTCTGAGCTCTGCAGATTCCGAAGCTCAAGGTCATTGTTCATGTGTGGTTGTTACCAGGCACTGCAATAGCCACAGATTCCACATCTTTCTGATCTAATTCACTTGCTACAGAATAAGCCACTGATCCATTGGCCCATGGCTGCAGCTTGGGATCAGATTCCTTAGTGAGGAACCGTAGCTGGGGTTTTCTCATCTTCTTTACGAGTCTAGCAAAGCCAAGTAGCACAGAACTAAATAGCATTGAAAATCCACAGAGAAGACATGCTGCAGTGTAGCTACCAGTCGTATCTACCAGCCACCCTGTAACAAGCAACAGCAAAATTACATTGGTGAGTTGAAAATTCAATTACTCATCTACTCTCAAATCTAATAATTTGGAAAGATAATAACAATAGATGGATCTCACCACCATTATAATCTTGACACGAAAAGCAGACCTCCTCAAAATACTGTGCAGCAAATGAAAAATGCATTTTATTTTCTCAGGAAACTTCTAAAATGGACTGTTGTTAGGTAAAGTGCTCAAAAGAGTGTCACATTCTTAGTAACCACAAAATATTTATTATTAATCCCATGAAACAGGGTAGAAGAGATTTTAAAATACCATCATTCAAATTATTGATGTTAGACTCAAATTACCTAGGTCGTTAAGAGAAAATAATCATTCAAAATGCTGGTAGTATTCCCAGCACCCATGTGCTGTCTATCTTCAGAATCCAAATTTTCAATTGGGTCCAGCCATTATGCCCCTTTAAGTTTGAAAACCAGAAATGGGCCATTTTATAAGTTGCTAATTCAAATTTCAAAAGGCATTATTCTGTTAATACAGCTTTTTTCCTTTTACCTCTTGTTGCAACAGATTGATGTCAATATATACTCCAGTTCTAAATTTTGAGGAGAACAAGGGCATATGATATGCAAAATGTGTGCCATACTGATCAGAGTATCACTGGGATAATATCAGACATTGGCATGTGCTTGTTTTGTGATTAAAAAGTTACATTTCTCCAAACTTAGTTTATATGCCAAGAAAATCCACCAGAGAAGTATATGGTGTCTCCTCCCACCCACTTCAAATTTATTAGTCAAAAATGGCATGTAGAAATTGTTATAAGCCCCAGAAAGTTTCCTGCAATCCAAGGAACTCTCAACTATTCTAGGATCTTGTGACTTCCTTGTGCATTTCTGTAGCACCAAACAGAAGAGACTGAGTAGAGTTGTGGTGTTGAAGGTAATTAAATAAGAGAAGTATTACAATAAGTACTCACACCCTAACCCCCTAATACCTGACGATGAGTATAATGTCTGAGTTGCCAAATAAAAGCCATAGATTGAAAAAAGAATCAGGAATCCCTATTCCATTTATGTCCTGTGACTTTTTAACAGATCAGTAAACACAAAAATTGGTTATAAAGGGAGAATGTGGGAACATTTGGGGGCAGTTTTTTAAAAAGAAGATAAACAGTCCTACATCATGGAGTTGTAAACTTACCCGGAATTTTCATCTGCAGCCATCGAGCAGCCACAGTTTCCCCTTGTTTGCTGCTTTTGCAATTGCCGGGGTTTGGAAATAACCCTAAACTGCCTGTTCACAATAGCAGCTAAAGCAGAAATCCTGCTTTCTTCAGAAAGTTCCCTTCTTTTCCTTCTAGGCAAATGTTTGGCTCCTTTCTCTTTTGCCTGTCTTCAGAGACCTTCATTCTCTGGGTTTTCATTTAGGCAGGTAATAATCTCGACCAGGTATACTCACTCTAGTGACATTGACAACCACAAGAAGTCTGGTTGAAAATGTAAATTCCTGAAACTCAGTCCCAAAGATTCAGATCGCAGAGGGAAGGTCAAGGAATTTGCATTTTTAACAAGGGCCCCCCAGGATTCTAATGCTGGTGGTCCCAGGACCTCAGTCCAAGCGCTGCTGGTCTAGATCACGCATTCCAGGAAGGAGGGACAGATTCCAACCTGTTTGCTGCTACATAACAGTGCCAAGCACAATGCTGGTGTGCACAAGCAATACAGATTTATTAAATCATTGTTTAATCATGCTTTAAATTTCTATAGCATTTTACAGGTTGCAAAACATTCTAGATGCTTCATCTGAAGATTTCCAAATTTGTATGTCAAATCTGGCCTCCCTCTAAAGCTTAGATTTCATCCTTAATCAGCTCTAATGTTGGTCATTTGATTGGGTATTACATATATCTCAATAAGTCTAAACATTAAGGGCATTATTTTTCTGGCAAAGCCACTTTCTCGAACTTCCTTATTTCTTTTTTAACCATGCTATTATTTTCTAAATAATTTTGTATTTCTTTCTGTCCTCCCTCATATGCTAAATTCAGCTGACACATTTTTGTTGTTTTTGTTGTTGTTGTTTTAACAAAACTTCCTCGTTGGTCCCAGAGCTCATTTTTATTTCTGCTACCACAGCCCCAGTTCAGGCCTTTATCAGTTTGCTCCTGAACTATTAGAATGAAATCCTAACTGCTTCTCCCCTGAATAACCTGATCAATTGCTAGATCACACTTTCTAAAATATACTCCTTGCCATATTACCCCTTTTCATAAAAACTGTAATACTATCCACAGTCTTTGAAGAATATAGAGTCCCAGCTCCCTTGGCTGGCACCCAGCGCATCACGATGACACCTGCACTTACCATTTCAGCCTTACCACTCACTGCCTTCTGTTATAATAGAATCCTGTGCTCCCTCCCACCAGACTTTCCTCTGAATGTGCCTGACTTATTTATGAGTCTGAACAGCTGCTCCATTCTATTGCTCCCCTCATTAGTGTGGAATGGAACCAAGATCTGAATTTGGGACATTTTCTTTCCAGGTAGGCTAAGGTCCCTACTTGGTTAGAAGATTATGAAACAAAAATATAGGTGATATCATCATAATTTGGTGGCTCTTACATTGCTTTATCTTTCACTCTCTCCCAACTTATTTCCAATTCTCATTTTTCTGTGTATGAGTTCACTGTTTTCACATCAATACAACAAGGAGAAGAGGTGATTGGGGATTCTCTCTGAAAACTTACCTGCAATGGGTGGGCTCACCAAGTACGGCACTGCATGAAGGAAGTACACCACACCAAGTGCTGATGACAAAGAGGTAGTCCCCACTATTTCTGCAGTCACTACTGGGATCAAAGTCACATAGGCACCATCAAAGTAGCCAAAGATACAAGAGAAAGGCACAAGCAGGGGGAGACTTTGAAGCATCGGGAGGCAGAGATAGCAGAGCCCATCTAGTCCCACGGCAAAGAGGTAGCAAACATACTGGTAGTTCTTCAGACACCTGTGGATTTGAAGGACAAGAATGAGTGCAATATGCACAGATTCTATGAAAGAGCTTTCAAACAATGGCCATCCAGCAGTAAGCATTGCAGTTATTGCTTAACTCTAACTTCAATTTCTTTATATGTAAAATAGGAAGGTTACCTATCTCATTGGGTTACTCTAAGGATAGTTGTGAAATAACATGTGAATAGTCAAGAAACTAATATTTTCTATCATATTAGACAACATGCTTTCAGATACGTTATCCATGGGAATCTGGCACAACATATGTGTTCAGTAACCCAAGTGGTTATACAAAAAGGAAGCCATAATATGAAGACATTAAAATGATTTTCCAGATGATGGAAAGAGAACTCACACTGGGTGGTGAACTTATTATACAACAAGCTGACAATGCACTGTAGAACTGTATGCCTGAAACCTATGTAATCCTTGCTAACAGATGTCACCCCAATAAGTCTAACAATAAAAATTTTTTTTAAAAATTAAAAAAATAAAATGACTTGCCAGAGACTGAACATCAAGTACTAGGACTAAGTCTTATTTCAAGTCCTCCCCAATTAAACTTCCATTAACATTTTCTCTCTGTACCTCCAAAACCACCTATGATACCCATTATTTCAAAGACTTTATATAATATCAGTATAAGCAGTTTATACTTTACAAATGTTTTTCCTCCCACAGTCTCATTTGAGCCTCACAAAATGCTATAAGGTTTACATGAAAATATTGCACTGGCCCATTTTATAGATAAAGACCCTTGAGGATCCGAGGGCTATCCCTCAGTCCCAGGGATAAGTGGCTGAGCCAGCATAAGAACTTACGTGTCGTGTATCTCAGACGAGATCCCACTATAGACCTACACAAGCCTTTTTCTTGTTGAGTTATTGGATTGCTCTCCCCCTCTTCCTTAACCATTAAAAATGTGGAACTAATCCTAAATATTATATTAATAACACTTCAGAATGACAATTGAAGCCTGATTAAGATAAAATATGTGAGAAGCCACATATAGTAGCTCTCCCAGGTCATAGTTCAAGTGTGAAGAGTCCAACATTTAGAAAAATATGAATAGCTTTCTGTCTTCAATCCAAACAGATAAGCATTTGCTGAAGAAAATATTCAGTAGATTTCTTACAACTTTGGTTTCTAAACCTAAAATTATAATGTAGGTACTTGCTATTGGCACTGTCAAGTACAAACATGTGACCACAGATAATGTGTTGTTATTATACCTGATCCTCCTTCTAGGCTGGATTCTACTCCTCTCTCCACTGCCAGCCAGTCTCTGCGGTGGTTCAGAAGAAACGAAAGCCACAGCACCCAGCCGTAAGTTATCTTACCTTAGGACTGACTTGACTTAGGATGGAATTAGAGCTGTCGCCAGAACTTAGAGTTGCCCTAGTGTTCTGCAATTCAGAAATACCCACCATCCTAAACCATCTAGAAAAGGTGCAGGCAAACAATGGCCAAACCCAGCCCACCTGTTTTTGCACTACCTGTGAACTCAGAATGGTTTTTCCATTTTTAAATAGGGGAAATCAAAATAACAGTATCTTGTGACATGCCAAAATTGTACAAAAAATTCAAATTTCAGTGTCCATAAATAAACTCTTATTGGAACAGCCTCTCCCATTTGTTCACCTTGACTATGGCTGGTTTTGTGCTATAACAGCACAGGTGGGTGGTGGCGATGCTATGACCTGCAAAGGCAAAAATATGTACTCTCTGTCCCTTTACAGAAAAAGTTTGCCAACCTCTGACTAGAAAAACCAGCAAGGGAGCTGCCTTTAGATGCTGACAACATTATTCAGAATTTTTTATACAATTTTGGCATCCTACCAAGGATGAGGGAAACTCAAAACTTGAAGTCCACTGATGGGGAACCAGCTAGGGCTTCACGAAGTTTACCTTCTGTCGGTGAGCCATCCAAATGTGATGTTGCCAACGATGTCGATCACCCCAAGGGTAGACATAAGGAAAGCAGCTTGCTGGTGACTCACTCCAACACTCAAAGCATAAGGCACCAAGTACACAAAGAGAGGGCTGCAGCCATAAGCCATAAACAGAACAGAGACGGCTAACACAACAAAATCTCCCATCAGTAAAAATCTGTATTCCTGCCGCAAAGAGCAGCAGAGGCAGGTCTGCACCCATTCTTTACTCAGAATAGAGCAGGGAGACGCCTGCCTAAAGTCCCGATTCTGAGTTCTACAGGCATGGTTCTGCTCTGGAGTTGCACAGTCTTCTTTCAGAGTAATTGGCCGCATCAAGGCACCGCAAACACAGAGATTCAAAACGAAGCCCCCAAGAATGAGCAACGCTCCCCGCCAAGAAAACTGTTCAATAAGGAGCTGAACCACAGGAGCCAGGATGAAGGTGCCAATGCCACTTCCTGACATGGCAATTCCATAAGCTAGGGCTTTCCGTCTGCTGAAATACTTGCCAACCATGGCAATAGCTGGAGAGTAGCAAAGTGCAAATCCAAGACCTGGAAATAAAGAGAATTCTGTGAGTGCTCATATCTCAGAATGAAGTTATCTGGAATAAAGGTGACCTGACCTTCTCTTAAACCCTTTAAAACTGTTTTCTACACCAACCTGGAAATGAGCCACCTCTCACCAGTATACCACAATTTGGAAAGTATAGCATACATATGACTTACTCTGGAATTTGGGTTTAAATAGCACTTATGACCCCATGAAAGTGCCAGAGTAATTTCACATCATTGGGAAACACCATGCCAGTTTTATACATGAATATCGCATGTACACACAGCAACCTGAAAATATCCCTCAAAGTCATGAGAAAGCCTCTTAAAGATATTCAGCTTCTATTCCTTTTAAGTCAAGAAAATCCGAAGGACTTTAAACTTAGAATTCATGGCATCTAATGTCAAGGAAGGAAAAGTAGAACTACCTTCAAAGCCTGTTCCTATTTGCAGTACAGGGTCACCAATGCCCCCAACTGGCCTGGCTGGGGGGTTTCTCACATGTGAGACTCAGTGCTAAGACCAGGACAGTTCCTGCTAAACTGGGATGACTGGACACCCTAGTAACCAGGCCCTTTGGTTTACATGGGACAGATACCTTTTTTAGCTGACAGAGATAGATTTATAGCCTCAGTGAGGCTATAAATCTATCATTTATATCATTTATTGGCCTGAGCATGCTACCCCTGTGGCACAGTGCCTGGACATGGGTTAGTGCTACTACCCCCCAACAACCCCTTAGAGATGGGGCAAACTGCTACGCCAGTCCCACCTACCCACCCCACGTTGATCCCACGCATTTCCCTTGTGGAATGCACAATTGTTTCTTTTCTTTCTATGGGGTTCATGACAATTCTCTAAAGTATACTTCCATACATGACATTGAGAGAGAACGTGTATTACAAGAATATTCACAAGAAGGGGCTTTCTTTTTTAAACTGGAAAGCTTCACCTATTGGTCAATAATATTCACTATAAAGCAAGGACAACTCGGTCAACAGCAAATAGTATTTTAATGTCTGGCAAAGATGTTGGGAGATTGATCATTGCTGAAAATTTATGTTGCCCTGGCTAATACCTTGTGGCTTTTGAGTATAGAATCTCAGCCATACACTATGGCCAAAGGGAAAGCCAGCAGTTAACTTTTCTCATGTGGCTAAATTAAAATGGTGATGGATTTTCATTATAGTAGTAAAATCAATTGCATTTCAAACTTGTTTATTGGCTACGTAGGTAGACATAAGCTAGGTCAGCTAAAATACGCATCAAACAAAATGAATATTTTATGAATTACTGCTCTGTTGATGTGCTTGACAACCTCTGAATGGGGTGAGAGTGAGATAAATGGTACAAAGTGCCCTTACCTGTAAGAACTCCCAATGTGAGGTAGAGATGCTTCAGACTTGTGGCAAAGGAGCCCAGGATGAGACCAGTAGATGCAAGCAAGCCACCCAGCATGATTCCCACTTGACAGGATAAATGGTTACTGACAACACTTCCAAGTGGAGCTTCAAAAACAATAATAAACAAATTCGATAGAAAGGCCTTGCGGGCACTGTGAAGAGACTGGGGTGTGGCACTGGCAAAGCACAGAATGACTGACCTTTAAAGCATCAAGCCTCTCCCTCCCCTCCCCCTCCTGCACTCAGTCTACAGATTTGGAAACTGAAGAGAGGAAATGAATTGTCTTGTGGTCACACAGAGAATAAGTAGCAAAGCTGGAATAATTAGAATCAAGTCCCCTTGCGTTGCATTTCAGTGCTCATCCCACTTCTGTATCCCATTGCAGTTATAATCCCAGGACTATGGAGTGTTTTTAAAGCAGTAAATCAACTCCTTATTTAAACTACTTGCCACATGCACAGGGTGTGCCTTGTATGTTTCATATAGTATTGCTTATACACCATTAGCAATAATTATGACACTTAATTGGAGAAGAAGGAAAGTTGGCAATGCTGTGTGGCCAGATGTGTTATGCAAGAAGAGGCCAAGGAGAGAGTTCATAGACAAATGCTACAATCTGGCACTGTTTTGAGGCTTTAGGCAGTTCTATAGATGAGAAGTCAAAACCCAGAAAACAATCTCAGAAAACACTCACACCCATGGTGAATGACATTTTTTGGTTGGCCTCACTCTGTTTGTGGTTTAATAATGTGTTAAGAATTGTGCTGACTTCCAGGTTTATTCAGTATTGAAGCTGGAAGAGGATAAACTGAAGTTCAGGGGAATATGACATGCCCAAGATCACCAAGAAGTATATAGCTCAGGGAACCTGACACTGAGTGCAGTTCTTTCACCCTGTAACTCTGAGGATGGGTAAGAAAGCATGTGAATTTCTTTCTAAGAACAACTCATGCTAACCCCAGTACTCCTCGTAACAAGACCAAAAGAGCCAGTTCACTAGGCATCTTTGCAGTCTAATTTTTGTATTGATCAGGTTGAAATTTGGGCCTGATTTAAACGTACATGACAGAATCAGTCATCAGTCCGAAGCTCCCTGCTTAGTTAAAATAGTGACTGTCTCTATATATAATTTCTGGAGAAAAGAAATGAGCAAATCTCCTAAAAATGTTTAATTCTCCAGGCTGTTGCTATAGTTGTTGGAAAAATGGTGAAATTTTCACCAAATTCAATAAAAAATGTTCACTTCTCTGTTCATCATAGAGCAGATATGTCCCCAATGAGTGTCAAAGATCTCATTCTGTAACCTCTTGTTCACACTCTGTACTCAATATTACCAGGTAAGCAAGTGGGTATATGGTAATTGAGTACAACAGACCTCAAGTCCTTGCATGGAATTTAAATAGGCTATATATATAAGGTCATGCTAACATGACCCTGCTTTAGTTCAATGCCTTACATGGTCATTGTGACCATATTGGTCACTGAAGGTCATTTATTCCTCTTTTGGGGATTATAAGCATTCTCCAAAAGATAACAGTGAGGGAAATGAATCACCTGTATCCTCTGAGAAAGACAAACATGGCTCTTTTGGCGTGCTCATACGAAGGCTTTTAATAATCATATGACCTTGAAAACCCAGTGACTGTCTTACTGGTTTAAAAAATATACATATATAGACAGGCTAGAAAACCCCAAAATATTAAGTTTTTTTATCCCTTAAGACCTCCCAGTATTAATAATAAAGTCAATTTAGTCTTTTCATAAAAACCTGCTTTTGAAGTCCTAGAATGGCTCTCAGATTCCTCCCAATCAAGGAAATAAATTTCAGCATGATTTAACTGATTCCTTAGTATGTACATTTTTTCTCAAAATAAATACAATAGTACCTCAAATGAAATCGGATAACGTTATTTCTGAGTTACTAAATAATACAGTATTTCCCTCTTGCCACCAAGACATGGCCTGAAGAGGTAACAGTTTTCTAAAATACTCGGGATTCATCCAATGACAGGTTTAAATGAATCTAGCCTGCAAATAGATCATATTGATTTGACTCAATCTCAGAAACTCTCTAAGCCACTAGTGTAATAACTTTGATTTGAAATTTATAAAAAGAAAAATCTCATGGTTAGTTTTCCTTTACTCTGTGTATGTAATGAGAGATTCCATGAATTTTGAGAACACTCTGTACCCATATGTAGCACCTCTGGGATTTGTTCAATGAAATCACAGCCATAGTGAATGTGCTTATCTCATAATGACACCATCCTATACCTCCCCAATACTTTTTTAAGAATGGCGACTTATGCCTGAAAAATGATGAACTCTATGAGACAAAGTTGGAAACCTCTGGGAAAGAAAATGAAAACAGAACTTGAGGTGCAATGTGCTTGTTGTTTGCACTCATTTAAGGCGATCATATAGAAATGGCTCCAGTGCTATCCAACGACTGATTACGTGACTGGAGAATAAGGAGATCACAGCTTTCAGAAGAAAGAAGTCAAGCACGTACCGTATGATTAGCAGCTTCTAAAATCAGGACAAGTCCTATGATGCCTAGCACCTTATCTTTACATGGAAGAACAAAATGATATGTGTCCTTCTGAGTTATTAACTACCTGTTCCATCTGATATCAGCCAAGACCATTAATGTCAAGAGCACAGCTGGTTGGGTTTGAAGGTAGGATCAATATTTTCTTGCCAATATTTACCTTTCTAATTAGAAAAATTGGCAACCAAAGGCAGTAAAAGGTCATTGTCATGTACAGTTTGAGAATAGCCAGTAAATGTCTATCCTGGGTAAGTGATACTCACCACAGAGCATGGTCACACAGTCTATAATGGAATGGATCCATGCTGTTTGTGCATAATCCTGAGTGAAGTATGTCTGGAACTCCACAAAAAAAATTGAAATACATCTGAAAAATACAGTGCAAGCATGTTATACCAAAAAAAAAGTATAAATAAATGAACATGGATTTGAATCACAGCTTCAAGTTTTGGTTTAATCAACTGTTCCAGCCTCCATCGGTTTTAATTGGTTTTGAGCGGTACTTTGCTGGGCCATAATAAGTGGGAAATCAGAAGCTGATCATTGGGCCATTCTAAATGATAAAAACAAGTGTTCATCCACTGGAGGGCCTGCTGAAACCAAGTGGATATGTAGATCACTGCCATAGGGAAGGTCTTAGAGAAAAGATGGCAGGTCAAAAACATGGATTCTCATTCACTTCAATATTTCACTTGTATCGGCAGCTTCTAAGAGGTTGTTATACAAGTTAAAATTTGACAATAAAGAGTTATACATCACCCAGCAACTTTACTTCTAGGTTTTGACCAAAGGTAATAAACTGATGATGATGATAATGCTTAATACATATAAAAGGGTATACTCATATTCAGGAGACTATTTATAATAGGCACATATTGTAACCAACCTATTTGTCCATTAATAAGGGACTGGTTGAATAAATTTTGGCATGTCAAATAAAATATTATAAGGTATTTAAAATTATTTGATCTATATTTGTTGATTTGACAATAAATTCACAATATAATGTTAGTAAAAAAAGTAAGTTACAAAATAATTCATACACAATGGCTTATTTTTATGAAAACACAGTTCACATAAATAAAAAAAGCCTGAAAACATAAACCAAAAGGTACTCAATCATTATATGTGAATGGTGAGATTATAAATAATTTCATTTTTTGTCTTTATTCTTCATTTTGAATTATTTTACAATGAACATAATTTCTTATATAATCAGAAATATGTGTATGTGTATCTATGCATATATACATTATATAGAGAGTGGGTACATACAGAGGTGGGGACACAGAGACAGAAAAGTTTTATGTTGAAAAATAGTTAATTACTTTGTAAAAACAAGACATAAGGAATCCAGAAGCAATAATTTGTATCTCTGTACAACTTGAAATGAGCCTCATGCGGATGAGCATGATTTCTTAATTCAGAATGGGAAGCGTTTAGAGCTCAGTGAAGAAATCAGGCTTTGTGGTTGAGGATGAAGTGCGAGGTTATCAGTCTCCTTGAATATGGCTAATTCTAATTCATTATGCTTCAGCAACTCATAGTAATCTGTTTTATCGCTCTCCCTCTCCTCTCCAGTTGCTGCTGGGTGTGAATTCAGCAGCATATTAAAAGGATCATTCACCATGATTAAGTGGGATTTTTCCCTAGAATGCAAGTCAATCGATAAGATACATCACATTAGTATAATGAAAGAAAAGAAACATGTGTTCATCTCAATCGATGCAGAAAAGCATTTGATAAAATTTAACATCCATTCATGATAAAAACTCATAACAAATTAGGCATAGAGGGAACATATCTTATCATAATAAAGGCTATATATGACTATCCCACAACTAACACTATATGCAATGGTGGAAGGTTAAAAGTGTTTCTTCTAAGACCAGGAACAAAACAGTAGTGCCCACTCTTACCACTCCTATGTACAGAAGTAGAAAAGACACTTCTAAAATTTATATGAAACTTTAAAATACCTTCAATAGCCAAAGAAATCCTAAGAAAGAAAACAAAGCAGGAAGTACCACATTGTTGTTTGTACAGTGCTGTCAATGTAAGTGCACAGTGGCAAGTTCCTGAACTTAATTGGCAGATGACAGCTCTGATGGCCCTTCCAGAAAAAGAGTTCCAAAACTGCTTTGAAGGGTGGACTAGGCACTGGCATTGGTGCACAGCTTCCCAAGGGGAGCACTTCGAAGGTGGCTGTAGTGATGTTCAGCAATGAGGCGTGTAGCACTTTTTCTAGGATGAGATCATGACATTAATTGTCCAATGTCATATGTATAAATGATAAGATTTTCTTGTTATTATATATGATAACAAGGAAATCTTATCATTTATGACAATATGGATGGAACTTGAAGTCATTATGCTAGGTAAGTCAGACAAAGACAAATATTGTATGATCTCATTTATATGTGGAATTTTATAAAAACAAACAAACTAAACTAAACATATAGAAAAAAGAGATAGCCTTATGGTTACCAGAAGTAGAGGGTGGGGAAGGGTGAAATAAATAAATACTAGGGATGGCATATACAACATGATGACTATAACTAACACTGCTGTATGACAGTATAATATATAGGAAATTTGTTAAGAAAGTAAATGTTGAGAATTCTCATCACAGAAGAAAATCTGTTTTTCCTTCGTTTTCTTCTTCTCTTGTTTTTATTGTATCTATATGAGAAGATGGGTGTTAGCTGAACCTACTGTGGTGATAATTTCACAACATATGTAAATCAAACCACCATGCTAGATGCCTTAAACTTACACAGTGATGTATGTCCATTATTTCTCAACAAAACTGGAAGAAAAACAAAAACCAAAACCAATAGGCACTGATCCCCTGAATTGAAAAGTCACCCCGCAGGCTGCTTTCCTTGTCCCCAGTGCTCTTGACTGCTTCCTGGTCCATGGCATTTAGATTCTGAGGCTGGCTACCACTTCCCCCTTTTCTCCCCTCCGCTTTTCTTCTGCTCAGGCGTTCTCCCCTCACCCTCTCCCAGTAACCTCGAAACAGGCCTTTGCTGCTAGCCACAGCCTTCTTTTCTAGTTTCTAGCAGCCCTTCTTATAAGCACGGAGCTCACTTCCAGAACTGTCCTGTCATGGAAGTGATGGAAGCGTCCACATGTAAGAATCAAGATGAAAGAGAATCCTCTTTAACTCTGTGACTTCCTCACACCCCAAACTCAAGATCCGTAATACAGATAGGAGAAAAATCAGACTGGGCACCAATTATATTGCAAGTCTACATAATTAACCAACCCTTAATGCAGCAAAAAAAAAAAAAAAAAAAATCCTGCTTCTTTCCTGGATTCTATATTTGTTATGAAGGTAACATCAATACTTTTATTGAGGATGCCATCAAATAAGGTTAGTGCAAATTGTTTTCTTTTGCTGCCAAGTGTGTGCTGCCAGAGGAAAACAAAGAGTTCGATTTGAATGAAAGCACCTGTAGAGGAAAGAGCTAGTACATGTAGGTTTCAAGTACATATTTGTTCCAAGGAGTCTCAATGTATACTCACTTAGCTTAAGCATTTTTAACACTGTGCCCTTGGATAAGAGAAAGGGGCGGGAGAGATGTGAGCAAGTGAGACTGAGAGAATCTCTGTATTTGTTCTCCTTCCACCTAGAACTCAGCCCCCACCACCCAAAAGCAATACAAAGCAAAAGAATTTGAATTCTGGGTTTTAAGCCTCCAATGGCTTGGTGTCCGCTGAGCCAAGAGGTTTTCAAGGGCTCTTTTGACCTTATATGTTTTTCCTTTCTGGGATGAGGTCCTTATGAAAACAAATGGCTGGAATAGCCACAATATTTAGTCTAAAAATGTCCTAAGACTTCAGGTTGATATGTCAGATATTATAGAAGAGACCACAATCTGGGACTCTTACATGTTAAAAAATCACATTCCTTACAAAGAAAAAGATAATCGAGCAGTCAGAGGACCCCCCCACCCACCCATACAATGACAGGTTCAGAAAGGGAATCAAGGAGACTTAGAAAAAAAGATAAGCCAGATCATCTTAATAAATCAAGAAGAAAGTCCCACCTACCTGGTCACTGCCCGGGTACAGATGGTGACAAGGAAACAGCCAGCCACAATCATCCAGCCCCAGCCTCCATCGGGAGGGGTGGTGGACCGAGCTCTATTTACTTTAGCCATGGTTTCGATTCCTTTTTCTTCTTTTCCAAATTATTCCAACAGCCCAGTTATGATCTTGAAAGAGTTTGCTGTCCAGTGACTTCTCGTTGGCATTCAAGGATTGGCACAGAATGCTACCTGGCACATGGGTTACTGGCCATCTGCAACCAAAAATCAGCACATGTTTGTATTTTATTGCCACCTGCAAAGGCTGATTTTTCACATGGCAAAAATGCTTACTATGTTCCTGTCAAATATGATTATTTGTAACTATGAACACTGAACTGCATCAAAGGCCTTTAGTTGTCCTTGGCACCCTCCTCCTTTTTAATAGTAGGTCCTCTCAAAGGTTAGCTCAATCCACATGCATCCAGTTTAATTCCCTTTCCCCTGGCTTTTCTTGAAGGTCAGTGTCACAGTGTGGTTTGGTCTAGACGACAAAGATGGGAGAGAAAGCACTAAGTCCCACATCTGGTTCATCAGCTCACAGGCAAAGGCGCTGTCCCAGGACTTCCACCACCTGCTTTCCCACAGCCTGGAACATGGATGTGGAGATGGGACAGTGTGCCTGCACAGACCAGGACATCACCCAGCGAGTGGCAGGACCAACTGAGTCCCCGCATCTGCAGACTCTTTGAAGAAGAGCTGCCTCTCCAGGTCTGGACTTCACATGCCTCTCACTGTTACAGGAGAGACAGAGGAAGCCTCTGTTTTATTTGAGCCTCTGTATTTTGGAGTCTCTCTGTTACAACAGCCTTGACTGTGTTCTAATTATTATACTGAATGAGTCTGGCAGTAACTTCTTAGGCAGTTCAGGTTAAGGATGCTATAATGTTTAAAGTGTGTAATTGGAGCAAGGAGAGAACAACAAAGGAAACAGAAAAGAGAGCTCAGAAGCTGGTACGTAATAATTCAACATAGCTAAATAGGGTAGCAAAGATTGATGGAGAATAAAGGATTACTCCCTACATCATGTTCCAACTCTCCATTTAGCTATTGACCTTGTATATAAATCAAAGTTAAATGTGAAAAAAAGGAAATCATTCCAGCAGTCTTTTTTAAAAATAGCAATTTATAAGATGATTCTAAAATTCATATAGACATGCAAAGAACCTAGAAAATTCAAAATAATTTTAAATAGAAAAACCAAAGTTGAAGACCTACACTAACTGATTTCAAGACGTACTCTAAGACCAGAGTAATTCAGACAGTGTGATATTGGCATAGCAGATCAGTGAAACAGAATAGAGTCTTGAAATCCAGCTACACATTCATATAGAAAAATGAATCTTGAGTCTTACCTCACACCATATACAAAACCTAACTCAAGATGAATAACAGATCTAAACATGAAAAGCAAAAACTACAAAACTTATAGAAGAAAACATAGGAGAAAATCTTTATAATTTGGGGACAGGCAACGTTTTCTTAGGACATAAAAAGTAAAATGAACTCCCCACTCTTGCCTGTATAGAGGCTTGCACATGGTTTACATTTACTTTAGCAACAAAAAAGCTATAACTTTTTCCCACATCTGTATTGTTATATGAACAAGTTTCAACTCTACCACAACTCACTGGAGAAGATTTCCAAATGGACTGTACTATTGCCTCTACAGAGGAGGTAGTCTTTTGGGGTACACCATTTGTAGCTCTTAGCATGTCTGATTTGAAGCTCTTTTATTTAGATACTCACTTCTGTCTCTGCAGAAACAAGAGGGAGACAGTGATACTATTTTTCATCATGGGAACTCAGTGTCCTCAGCCTCAATGCGCCTGGTTCCCTTCCAGCCTATATACTGGGGTGCCAAAAAAATGTATACACAATTTAAGTGCTGTTACCCATGTATTACTTTTCAAAGTTGAATTGAATTACGGTAGCAGTGTGTAGTACGCCATTTGCTCAAAAGATGGCATTAATCAAACAAATGCTAACATCACCATGTGACAGGCAGGACAGTCAAAGAAAATGGCAGAAGCACGGTTGTCTTTGGAGGAGCACAAGACCATTTTGAAGTAGCATTTGAAATTTGAGAACTTTGAGTTTCCCCACAATCTCCTGACTAAACACCCCTTAACTTCCCCTTATGAAGGACCTTAGAGGATGAGGTGTACCGTAGAAGACCAGATGCCCTGGTGGTACTTGTGGAAGAAATTGAAATGGCATGCACAGCGATACAAGTGGGCACTTTGGTCACCGTTGCTCAAGCAGTAGTTTGCTGTAATCAGAGGTGTCTGGATGGTGATAGTAACCACTTTGGACACCTCTTATAATTGCAGAAGTCAAGCGTGACTTGTTTTCATCTTTTCTTATTGTTATATATTGAGTATTACAATTTTAACACAGTTTTTTCCTTTCTTAAAATGTGTATACATTGCTTTGGCATCCTCTGTATATGACCGTCTTTTTAGCCAGAAATCAGCCTCACTCCCAGCCCAATCCACTCCCTCCTATGCTATGACCCTATACATTTCTTGCAACTCACTTAAATAAATAAGTTTTATTATGTTTTTACATCCTATTACTTTCAAATTCCTTCCTTACCCACTTCTCCATCTGACTTAGCTATCATTTCTGCTTTATCTATCTCCACCGCAGCCCCATCCCTCCAAGTAGTTATCTCCCTTTTACAGAGGCTGAGAGATCTCTCCACATGCCTCTTTTGGCCCTTATCAAATACACTACTGTTACTTATTTA
The DNA here is from genome assembly GCA_004026885.1 of Lyroderma lyra. Taxonomy (NCBI): domain Eukaryota; kingdom Metazoa; phylum Chordata; class Mammalia; order Chiroptera; family Megadermatidae; genus Lyroderma; species Lyroderma lyra. Next base: position 194,159 of record PVJL010001061.1, on the reverse strand, counting down.
TCTGTCTCTTTCTACCACCAGGCTTTTTAACTCCACAGAACTCTCTTAAGTTATCCTTCATCTTCCTTCACTTTTTTCCACCACCCTCAAACTCCAACACACACACTTGCCTGTTACAGAGTAAGAGCTGTATCAGTGTCCAATAAATGAATGAAATAAGTTCACCAGAAAGAGCCCCATCTAGTCATAAAAAATAAATTAAAAGCATAAGTAACAATTACTAGTTTTAAAATGGCAATTCAATGGAAAGAAACACGAAAAGCACTTTATATTCATCAGAGATGTTTAATCTTCAGACATAAGCAAAATCAGCCATTACAACTAGAGAAGGAAAAGTATTTAGCATAACCAGCTTCTCTCTGACACACACCAGGAGCAAAGCAGCCTTGTCACAGAGGTACCAGCCAGTACTTAGAACTCAAATCTCAGAACCACAAAATAATAATAGTAACAACAGTTCCTATTTGGGGGCATTCAACCCACCAGGTTCTAAATTCACTATTTCAACTGTTATCTTATTGTATCTTCATCCCATGTGAAAGAGGTATTATAATCTCCATTTTACAGATAAAGTAAGGAATGCTCTAACTAGCCAATATTCAGCCTTAGCCTGACTTCAAATCTCATACTCTTAATCACTGCACCTTGTTGCTCTCCACTGGCCTCTAAGCTCTGTCAAGGTGGAAGTCATTACTGTTATGTTCCATCTTGTATCCTCAGCACCTAGAACAGTGCCTGGCATGTATCTGCTAAATGTTGTGGTTGAATGTAACCACATTTGTGGAAGAGACAGATATCTTGTCTCCTAGTTACTGGACAGTTTATTACTTCCTCTTCCCAAGGAATGAATGTTCTATCCCAACCCAGGACTCAAGGCCCCATTTAACATCCTGGTCTGTAGCTTGGAATCCCAACTACTGAAAAACAATCTCCCAAGTATGCTACTCCAAGAGAATTCTAGCACTTTCCGACGGAGGCTTTATAGTAGTGGAGTGAAGTGTTTCAGCAGAAGGCTTACAGACTTCTATCGTCAAGGCAAACTCAGGCTCTGAAACAAACTGAACGTGGGAGGGAAGTTAGGGAAACCCCTTCTCTCTCTGCTCAGGTGTGCAGTCTCTGACCCAGGGACCCAACTGTTGTTTCCACTAGGAGTCCCTGGGCCTTGGGGATGCCTTCTAACGTTTATTTATTTTTGTTGCTCAATGACATTACACATATGAGGGCTGTCCAGAAAGTGTCCAGCCATGTAATATGAAAAGTAGAGGCATTTATGGCTGGGGTTTTTTTTCCAGACATGCCATGCGGGGGGCAGGGGGCGGGGATGATTCTTAGGTGAAGAAAGCCTAGTGATATACTTTTTAAAACCTTTTTGCTTTTCTCTGATTAGTCCTCAAACAGATCCTGGTAACAGAGGAATAAATAATTACTGACTTCTACCAGAAATTTTTGGATGTTTGTCAGGGAACTTTGGGCTCTAAACTGAAAGCCTGACCTTTGGTAATGACGCTGCCGAAGTCTCTACATTGTGTGTGAGAATTTGGGGATGAGAATACTTTACACAAGACCTAGAATAAACAGCAGAGTGATTTATATGATATTTGGTCTACAGAAAGAGAGAAAAAGGTACTACTGGTAATTCGTGTAAGAGGTGGAGAGAATAGAAAGCAAATTCTTTCCCTCTGTCAGCCCCTTGTCCAGAGAGCTGTTGATTCTAGGCAACATCAGAAAAATGCTTACTTCTGAGTCTAATAGTTTGTTGACTGTGCAGTTCATAAGCAGGAGCTTGCACACAGCGGCCATTCTCTGCAGCAAGAGAGTTCTTTCCACTCCTGGTTGGAAGTACAGGTAAAAGAAGTGACAGACCTGAGCTGTAGCCCTCTTTGAAAAAATATATAGATAATATGCAGTCAAGTATCTCAGTGCCTAGCACCATATCCAGTATAAAGCTGGTGCTCAGAAAAATCTGTGGTTCAATGAATACATTTTTGCGTCTAACTCAGTGGCCTTGCAGAACTCTAACTCTAATTTTACACTTTTACAGCATATGGAATTATTAGATCAGACTGTGTTACATCAGAGGCTTCTCGACTGCAGAGAAAAAACTGGGGGTTTGAGATACATTTCACAGTCCTTCTGTGAAGCCTTTTATTGGAGGGCAGAGCTGCCCGTCTACACTACATTTTCCTCACTCTGTAATCACTGCTACCACCATGTGTTCAACCCAGATTAACCAGCCTTCCAGCCTCTGGGCACTACGTGAGTGCCATATCTCACTGAGTACCCCGCAGCATGGCCAGGCCCTGCCCCCAGACTGTGACAAACCTGGAAACAGAATTTCACTGCCAGGTTGGCCTCCTCCCCTTGCTTTTGCAGAGTGGCTAAAAGTGAGCCTAAACTGCTGGAGGGCTCACCTACTGAGCCTGGCGCTCGGCCCACGGTCTGCCCCACACTGCACAGGCCATCAAATTCCACAGGCCCTTGGAGATGTTTATTTTTGCGCTCTGTAGACACTGCTCACTGCTGGAGCCACAGCAGGTCACACAAAGGACAAGGTGTTGCCAAGGCTGACAATGTGGTATACACTTTCGTGCAAGACCGAGGACCTGAATTTCTTCCTGGAAATGAACAAGTTAGAAATGATTTGACAAAAAGTCTTTCAAGATATGGGTGGTTGTCTTTGTCTATATCCTGATAATTGAAATAGTTAGGACTAAACCAGTTCATTCCACCTCCTTCTAGTTTGGGCCAAAAGGAAAAGTTTGGTGAACTTTGAACAACAAAGATCTTGGAAGTAGACTCTAACTTTTTTTCACTTACAGTTGATATTCAGTATTATTTTATGTTAGCTTCAGGTGTACAGCATAGTGGTTAGACATTTATATAATTTATGAGTGGTCCCCCGATAAGCCTAGTACCCACCTGGCCCCCATACATAGTTATTATTGACTGTCTTCCCTATGCTGGATTTTACACCCCTGTGACTGTTTTGTAATGATCAATGTGTACTTCTTAATCCCTTCACCTTTCTCACCCAGCCCCCCAAACTCCCTCCCATCTGGCAACGATCTGATATAAGTATTGCTACCCCAGCCTTTTTTTAAATTTTTATAAAATATCTTTTTCTATCCCTTTATTTTCACTCTGTGTGTGTGTCTTTCAACCTGAAGTGGGTCTCTTGTAGACAGCCTATATATGGGTCTTATTTTCTTATCCATTCAGCTACACTATGCCTTTTGATTGGAGCATTTACTCCATTTATATTTAAAGTGATTATTGAGAGGCATGTAGTTATTGCCATTTTATTATTCATATTTATGTCCTTACTTTTTCTCCCTTCTTCTCCTTATAGAAGTCCCTTCAACATTTCTTGTTACTGGCTTGGTGGTGATAAATTCCTTTAGTTTCTTCTTGTCTGGGAAACTCTTTATCTCTCCTTCAATTCTAAGTGGTAGCCTTGCAGGGTAGATTAATCTTGCTCATATGTCCTTGCTTTTCATCACTTTGAATATTTCATATCAACCCCTTCTTGTAAAATTTCTGTTGAGAAACCAGATGACATTCTAATGGGAGCTCCCTTTTACCTACTAACCGCTTTTCTCTTGCTGTTTTTAAGATTCTTTGTCTATAAACTTTGGCATATTTAATTATGATGTGTCTTGGTGTGGGCCTCTTTGGGTTCATCTTGTTTGGGACTCTTGGAACTTTCTGGGCTTGAATGTCTAATTCCAAGTTAAGCAAGTTTTCAGTTATTATTTCTTTAAAAATGTTCTCAGTCCCTTGCTCTCTCTCTTCACCTTCTGGTACACTTATAACACAAATGTTCATACATTTAATGTTGTCCCAGAGGTCACTTAAAATATCTCCTTTTTTATTCTTTTTTCTTTTTGCTGTTCTGATTGGATGTTTTCTGCTAAATTGTCTTCCAACTCGCTGATTCAGTCTTCTGCTTCATCCAATCTGCTTTTGATTCCCTCTAGTGTAGTCTTTATTTCAGTTATTTTATTCTTTATTTCTGACTGGTTCTAGCTTATGATTTCTGTGTCTTTTTTTATACTTACTATCTCTTTGTTGAAGTTCTTACTAAGTTCTTAGCATCCTTATAACCAGTCTTTTGAATTCTGTATCTGGTAGATTGCTTGCCTCCATTTTGTTTAGTTCTTTTTCTGGAATTTTTCTCCTGTTCTTTCATTTGGGACATGTTTCTTTGTCTCCTCATTTTGGCTGTCTCCCCATGTTTGTTTCTATGTATTAGGTGGATCTGCTATATCTCTCAGTCTTCACAGGATGGCCTTATATAGTAGGTGTCCTGTGTGGTTTACTGTCACAGTTTCCCTGATCACCTGAGCCAGGTCCTCCAAGAGTGTCCCTTGTGTTGGTTGTGGGTGCCTTCCTGTTGTAGTTGAGCTTTGATTGTTATTGGCACATCAGTGGGTGGGATTGACCCTCACTGACTGGTTGTGAGAATTGGCCACCACATAGCATATAAACTGCTGAGCGGGAGCTGATCCCATGGAATGGGATTTGCTGCAGTAGGTTCTGGTGCCTGTGAAGACCACCCTTTGGATGTACTGCTAGTCAGATGGTGTTCTATTGTGGTCTGAAGCCAGACACCAGGTGTATTGGTCCTAGAGACTCTTGAGAGGGGTTCTGGTGTAGGCTAAGGTCAGCAGCTGCCTGTTACTGGCCTGGGGCTACCTGGTAGGGGCTACAAAATGATCTGTGGTTGGTAACTGCCTATACTGGACCTGGAAGTGCACAGGAGAGGCCACATTGAAAACCAAGGTTGGCTGCCACCAGTACTTGGACTGGGGGAGCTTAGCAAAAGTCCCAGGACACCCTGAGGCCTGACACCACCTGCTGGAAAGAGCCTCAGGTGGTACTTGACTTGGATGAGTTGGGGGTCTTAGGAATTCATCAGGGTAGGGTGAGTGGCGTTCACCAGGTTAAGGTGGATTCAGATTTGGTGCCAGTGCTGAGCCTGGCACCACTAAGCAAAAGGCACAGGGGACACTGAGGTCAGCTGTCGCCTCCCTGGGGACTGCAAACCTTTGAGAGTTTGTTTTGTTTTGTTTTTTGAAAGGCTACAGCATGAATCAAGACTAGCTGTCTGCCATGAAAACAGCCCATGGTGGTATGTGAGTTGGGTGGGGCAGGGTCTCAGTGAGTCATTAGGGTGGAGCCAATGGAGTTCACCAGACCAATGCAGATTCAGATTTGACTGTTTGGGAGGAGGGCTCAACACAGGAAAGATGGTACCCACCGACTGGCTGTGAAGGAGGAGGGCTCAAGACAGAAGCAATGGTGGCTGTCCCTCCAGCCCTCATCCTGAAGCCACACAACTCAATTTCTCCCTGTCCGTCTCTGGCACCTCCAAGCCACTATCCTTCCGCCAGAGCTCAGGCTGAGTACCTGAGATTAAGCCTGTGCTCAGACGCTTTAAGAGGATACCTGGGTTTCTGCAGCCTCTGTCTCACCCAGGTGGACACAATCCCCACTGATTTTCACAGCCAGATATAATGGGGGCTCCTCTTCCTGGCACTGGTCCTTCAGTGTGGGGCTGAGACCCCTTGTTCCTCAAAGGTGACCTCTACAGGTGAGATATTCCTCTCAATTCTCAACTGCCACACAAGGGTGTGGGGCCAGCCCGTTTCACGTTTCTGTCCCCCTACCAGTTTTGAAGTGGCCTCTTCTTTATATCCTTAATTATAGGACTTCTGTTCAACTAGCCTTCAGATAGTTATCCAGGTTGATGGTTCTATAATTTAGTCGCAATTTTGATGTGGTCATGAGAAGAGGTGAACATAGCATTTACCTACTCCGTTGTCTTAACTGGAATGCTCCCTGATTTTTATTTTTACATGTGATCTCACTCTATACATTTTTAAATATTTCCTTAGCCAAACATGGCAATAGTTACATTTTAATATATTATCTGTTGAATTAAAAATATATAAAAACAACAGTTAAAATTAATTTCATAGTATTTTCAAATACACTGTATTTTATTTATTTTATGAATCACTCAGGCACTTACAAACATTTGAAAAATTGTGATAACTGTATAAGATATTCTGTCCACTGAAAATGCATGTATTTGTGGGTTTGCACACCCTATATTAATTCTGTTGTCTCCTCCCAGGTCTGAGACTCCCAGATTAGAAGCCCCCTTTTTTTATTAAGGGTAGGGATAGTGCCTTGGAAAACATAAATTCCTTCTGGTTTACTAGCTAGATTATTTATTCAGGGTCCTAGTAGAAACTGGGAAATTAGGTGACTATAAAGACATTATTTATAAAGGTGTGAACAGTGTTCATAAAAATCTAAAAGAGGTCAGTAGAGTCCTCTGGGGTAGTAACAGTTGGAAGTCATTGCCACCTTTAGACAGTTACTGAAACCTTCTACAGAGTCTCTGTAGAAAGTCTTGAGTAAAGGAGAGGAGCCAGTCCATAAGGATCTGACAGTAAAAAGCAAGGAAATAAATACATCAGCCTCACACTCTTACTACCTTCCAAGTCCTATCAAGTCTGAGCCCAATGACAACCCACTTGACACATCCCATATATGTCAACCACCCAGGGCATAGAATGAGGTGGAAATGAGATGACAATGAACTTGGAGGGGCATACCAGTGTAACCTGTAAGCTTGCCCCCATGGCACTAGGGCTATGGTTAAAAGATGAAGTCAAGTTCTGAGCCAATGCTAGTCCTTACGTTTAAACTAGATCAAGTTGCTCAAGGTTACCAACTCAAATCTTTTGGTATATTTCAAATACAAAACTCATTTGTGAAACCAGTTTCCTCTTTTGCTGCTCATACTGAAGCATTCCCTTAGTTTTAGCCAGTGATCACTTTTAAGTGGACAACTCCAACATCTGCATCTTTATTGCCAATCCTCCTCCCAAGGTACAGATTCAAATTTCCAACAGCTTACAAGGTACCTCAAATTCACATGTCCAAAATAGCACTGGCTATTTTCTCCTGGAAACACATTTTTTAACGGTTTTACCATTTTCCTACTAGGCATGCTAGAAAACTTTGAGTTCTTTTGACAACTTCCCAATGCTCATAACAAGTGAGTCCAACTCTTATTGCTTCTGCTTTATCCCTCTCACATCTGTCCTTCTTTTTATGTTTCCCATTTCCTTGCACCTGAATGAAGTCGGAGCCTGCCCTAATCGGCCTAGTTCAATCATGAACTCTACCACATATACAGTGACCCTACTTGGATTTCTCTGCCACTTTCTAATTGCAAGTTTTTATTTAGTGTCTCAGTGCCTCAGTTTCCTTATCTGTAGGATGGATCCTACAGACGTGTAGTACCTATAATTGGTGACAAAGACCTCCTTTCTGTTGATTCTAGAACTCCAGTAAAGTTAGCATCCCTGGCCTTTCTGTACTTCCTCACTTACTTTTCTCCATAGGAAGAGGAGATAGTTTTCTGATTCATGGGTTTGGGAGTAACAGCTGCACAGACTCAGCTGAGTACCTCTCTTCCTTCTTTTTTTCCACTTGGAATATATCTGTTAGAGAGTGCTCATCCTTCTCAATCCTTCTGTGCTATAAATGAAATAGGGACAGTAGGCCCTTATAAATAGAACTGTGGTTGTTTGGGGGCTATCAGGGATTTTTTGCAGGGGTGGGGGGGTTGTTTTTTTTATGGGGAAAGTACTACAGTCCTACCTGACTAGTAGTTCTAAGTCTAATTCCCTAATTATCAGTCTTATTGGCACTTAAGTTGGCATTCACAACTTCATTTGTTTGACACCTACTTCTACCTCTAAATTGGTTTTGAACTGAGGGAGAAAATGAGTGTTTTTATTGATTCTTTCAAATCCCACTTTCTACCTCATAGAATTGTTAAGCAAATAAAGTGATCCATATTATATCATAAAGCATAAGATCTGCCCATATTAAACATTCAACTAAATGGTAGCTATTGTTTTTAGACTGCCTCCATGAACCTTAGGAAAGGGATGAGGAATTTAAATTTTCAACATCCGATGATTGCTGCATTTTTATATCAAGATAGTGTGGAAGAATGACAGTTGCATCTAGAACTTCATAAACTGCAGAGAAACTCTCACCATTTCTCCTCCAAAGACTTCACATAGAGACGTTTACATGTGTTCTGAAGATGGGTGTGAATGACGTTCTCAGAGCATTTCTCTGAGAAGGAGGCTGAGAAGAGGCCCTGAGGCCATGATGCAACTCTGAACAGTAACATAACATGGCTCCGAAAGCAAAAACAAAAACAAAGAAACACACCTGTTAAAAAATAAAAAAGAAACTCACATTCCTCTGACAGGATACCCTTCTCTAAAGAACTCAAGGGGTTCCCACCCCCCTTCAATTACACTACTGCTCTTTGAGGCCTCTAAAACTGTGCTACAAATATGAATGCCACATTACACTTTTAAGCACATAGAACAGTGCACTTGGCATGGGGTCAGACATACCCAGCTTTGAATCCTAGCTCAGACAATTAGAAGCTGTGTGACCTTGACATGTGACTTAGCTTTCTGCATCTCAGTCTCCTGCTGTGGTCTTTGGAGTTAATAGTTCCTCTTTAATGGAGTTTTAATGAAGATTAAAGGGCAAAATACATGTCAAAACACCTGACACCTATTACATATTCACATATTAACAAATAGTAATTTTCTTCCCTATAATACATTTTTCTCTTTATTTATTTGTTTCAATAATTTTCAACATTAAAAAGTAAAGCAGTTGTACACTTTGATAACTATATAATAGCATATAGTAGAAACGTAAAAGATGCTTAACTAAGTTAAACTTATACCAGTTACTAGTTCAAATAGTGACATGATTAGCAATTATCAGTAAATAAATATCTTAATCACAGCCGAGAGCACCCATCTTTCTTTTTTTTTCGAGTATCAAAAGAACAAAGTCAAGGAGAGACCCAGGAACTTCCTCTTCCTATGTCAATTTTTCCTCATGATATAAAGACAATACCAAACCACTAAATGAATAAGTGGGAAGAATGGCCTTGAGAAAATGACAGAAAACAGTAAAGCCAAGAATTACGGTGTTCCTCACTTAGAACAGAGTGTCAAATAATACCAATGCAATTTATTTGGTTTCTTATTTTTTAAGAACACAACCAATTAAAAACACAGTAAAAAACAACCAAACAAAAACAAACAAGTAAAAAAACCACAGGCTGATGAATGGCTGAAATCTATACTACAAAGTTTTTATACTATGAAATTAAAGTTAAGACATTTTATTCTGAGAAGCATTCCAAAAGCCAGTGCAGTCAATATATTTTTACTGTGTATTTTACAAGTTTGATTTTATGGGTTTTAAGCTCACCCAATAATAAACTGTAATCATAGTATAGGAGAAAAGGTATCACAACACATCCATAATCAAGTACAAGATGATTGTTAGCAATCTAACAGCAATGGAATAGACCAGTAAGAAAAAGAAAGAAAAAAAGAAAAGACCAAAAGAGATGCTCAGAATTCAACAACTTGGAGTCATTTTGGAAGGAAACACACCATTATACAGAACATGCCATTATACAGAACTTCCCAATTGCTGAACAGAATACAAGTGTAATATGGATCTGTATTAGTCAGCTTGGGCTGCATAACAAAATATCACCAGCCAGGTGACTCGAACAACAGAGATTCATTTCTCACAATTCTGGAGGCTAGAGCCTATGATCGAGGTACCAGAAAATTTGATTTCTGGTGAGAGCTTTCTCCCTGGCTTGCATATGGTCACCTTCTCACTAATTCTCATGTCACCTTTCTGCCAGGTGTGCACATGAAGATTAGAGATGGAAAGAGAGAGAAAGAGTTCTCTGGTGTCTCTTCCTATAAGACCATTAATCCTATCAGATCAGGGCCCCATCCTTATGATTTCATTTAACCTCAGTTACTTCCTTAGAGACCCCATCTTCACAGCCACACTGGGGATTAGGAGGTCAGCATATGAATTTAAGAGGGAATACAGACATTTAGTCCATAACAGGTCCCTCAGCTCACGGGACAGATGGGCAGAGTCTTGGGTAGCCAGAGCCTAGGGCATTCGCCAGGGCCAGGAATAGCCTCGTGGTTTCACAATGTGACAGAAAGATCATGATATCTGAGGTCTGCCTCTGTGAGAGAGGTTGGGAAGCCATGCTTTAGTGGACCCTGAATGCATCACTACATTGTTGATCATTGCAATAATAAATCTCAATGACCTTGTAAGCATGAAGAAAAATCAGAATAGCAATTAATGCTTAAGCAGCATTTATTATGTGCTGTGCCCTCCTTAGTGTTTTCGTACTTGCTAACTCATTTAATGCTCACAACAACCCTGTGAGGTGTGAAGCATTGTAACTCCGTGGTCAAGAGACCAGTCCTTTGGCATCCAATTGCCTGAGTCCAAATCTCAGCTTCTGCACTTTTAGCTCTGCTGCCTTGGTCAAGCTACTAAGTCTCTCTGAACCTCAGTTTCCTCATTTACAAAATGGAATAAATATATAAATGTACAATTCCAAAAACCTCTGGAAACCAAAACATTTCCATATGTTGACAATGTACTCATTTTGTTGCAAGGGCTAAACAGGTACGGCTTTTAGTTCTCTCTCTTACATGTTATTGGAGAATCATTTGTGGTTGGTTAATTACAGGGTGCTCCCCTCAGACCCTGCTGGAGGGTGACAAATATATGCTCTACATACCGTCACAAACACACCTGGTCCTAAGAATTTCTTAAAAAGTTTCAACTCACAGTTGGTGTCAGAATCCAAAGCTAATTTCACTAACACTCTTAGAACAGTGCTTGGTACGTGTGATGAGTCACACACAAGTATTAACTATGATTGTTGTAATTGTACGTTATTATATTATTATTATTGCCATTTTCTACATGAGGAAACGCAAAGAGATCAAATAGTCTGTCCAAGGCACAGCTGAGAGTGGACCCAGGCAGCCTGGCTCCAAAGACTGGTCTTAACCACTGCACGGTACCATTTCCACAACTTACGTAGGTCTCATTTTTGTTCAGTAATGTTCAATGGTCCATGTTGAAGAAGGCAATGCCTTTAAAAAATATTTTTAGAAATTCCATCCAGTTAAAATTGGGAATATCGGGTACTTTGTGGAGCACACAGAAGTTCAACTACAAGGGAATTCAGCTACACAGAACAATTGAAGGTGGTCCTGGGGGAGGGGACCTGCTGCCATGTAATTGCTACAGGATCTGTGCCTCCCTGGCTGGGCTCATCAGACCCAGAGTCCACACCTGATCCCAAGGAACCATTCTAGTGGCTGAATCCAACTCTGAGGTTCCACATCTTTGGATCTGGGCATGAGAAGTTGGAGCAATAGGGTCAAACTTGAGCTAGGAGGTGCTGTGAGCCAGGGCTGGGAGCTTTTCTGTGCCACATACATGTACAGAGGGCAGAGAGCCCAGAGAGCACGCAGGCAGTTCCACGTAAACCAGTGCTGCTCAACCAGGGGCCAAAGGACATTTGGTAATATCCAGAGATATTTGCTGTCACAACCAGAGTGTATGTATGTACGTATGTGTTTATTTTTGGCATCTAGTGCACAAAGATCAGGGATACCATTAATCATCTTATATTACACACAATCACTCTGGAAGAAAAAGGATGATCTGGCCCAAAATGTCCATTGTGACAAGGTTAAGAAACCCTGATGTAGACTTGGGGCAAGCAACCATGTGGCACATAGAGAGGGTGAGATGGAGACATTAACTGCTTTGGTTCCAATGGCTCCCCAGATCCTTATTGCAGCTGCTCAGGAAGCCTAATGGTGCTTCCTGCCCCAGGTCCCCTGAAGGTACCTTATGGCCCCTGTTCTGATCCATGTATCATTCCACAGAAGTTCTCCTTGTTCTTACACCAGTTGAGTGAGTTTATGTTACCTGCAACCAAAGAGACCTGTGACAGGTTCAGAGGGAGAGCAACTCAGGATGGCAGGATGAGCCTTTCTGTCAGAGGGAATGGAGGGTGCAAAGGCACAGGGGTCGGGAAGGCACGTGCAGAAAAACGAGGGGAAACGAACAATGCATCGGGGCCAAGCAGCAGCAAGGAGCGTGGTGCACGGCTGGGCAGAAAGGAGAGCGGCCTAGACTAGATCGGCGGGTGCATGCTGGGAAAACTAAAGAAATTAATCTAAGTGGCGACAGTTTGGAAAGATGCATCAGAATATACAATTACAATACAGGCTTGCACATCTGTGATGGTTCTAAATCTAATTCACCATTCGAATGCACAGGAGAAGAAAAGTACTTTTGGGAATGTGTACCCCTGGCACGCCATCACCACTCAGTGGAAACACTGCCCTATCAGTAAGAACCCATGATTAGGCACACTCCATGAGCAGTGTTTTCCCAAGATGTGAAATCAACAAAGCAGAGGCAGAAATCTCTAGCATTCAGGCCGTCAGCCAAAATCGTTTTTAATCGGAGCTTCTCAGACTCTGGGCAAGAGGCATGTCTTTTAGGGTCGGTGGGCAGCGAGCTCACGGACAGACACTGAGGAGGATGTGGATTGGATGTAAAAGCCCTGCATGGCTTGTTTATTTAAAAGAAAACCAAAAAACAAAGAGTAAGGAAGAGAGTCCATAAAGACTGAGAAATGGACTTTCCCCACTTCAGTCAAGGAAGGAAATTTAGGATTCATAAAAGATCATGAACTCTTTCTGGGGAAGAAGAATTTTAAAAACTAGAGAGTCAAATACATTTGTAAATTCCGTGCCTGTGACATGTAACAGACACAAATCTAAAAACAAAGAGAGAAAATGAAATGAATTTTATGGAAACAGGACTCCTTGATACATCCTCTCTCCCTTGTCTCTAATACGCACAGTGTGACGCTTGGAGGAAAAGTCGCTTGTATTGTCGGCGCGTCAACAGTCCTAGATCAGAAAACAGTAAATACACAGTGTTCCAGAAGAGATTCGGTGGCGTCCTGGTACTGAATCGACTCCTGCCGGTCAGAGACATTCCAGAATGAAATCTGGAACTCTGGGATGAAATTTATAACCCTTTCACTGCCACTGGGCTGTACTTCAGAAGGCTGATGGGCCACCGTAATGCGTCCCTTACACGGCTGGCTGGGAGGAGGCCGTGGGCTCTGTGGGCTCTGTACAAAGGGTCAGATTCCTCTGAATGAGCACAGCCATCCTGGGGAAAGGCAACAAGGCTTCCCTAAGGGGAAAAAACATCTGACCAACTAATCGGGTGTTTAAAGGAAATATGACCAAACTGCTGTGGCAAAAAGACAACCCAATATTTTAATTCTATAGATCAGTATCATCATAACAACAGAAGCTCCTATTTTTGGAGCATTTATAATTTCTTTGAGCCAAACCTTGTGCTCAGGGGGTCACACACACGATAGTCCTTCGGAATGGAGCCTGTCTACCTGCTCTTCACTGTCAGTGGGACTTTGCATCATACTGCCATAATTTTCCATAACAGAGTCTCATTTTCCTTTCTGAATTAATTCCACGCCTATAGAAGTGCTAATAAAGGTTTGAGAACCAAACCCCCACACCCTTAAAGTGACAGGCTATGGGAGAGAATCAGTGAAGCTCTAAAGTAAGCTTCATTGGGTCATTGCAATTCCTATGCTTAGAATAGCAGCAGGAGCAACAAACTGACAGTAGAGACAGTTCCCCACCAAATGATGTCTTAGAATCCTATGGATGCTCCTTTTGTGAGCCATCTGGAGGATTCCCAAAGGACCAAGTCCTTCTGTAAAAGAAGTTAGAAGGAAGGATATGATCTAAGATGCAGAGAGCTCATGGTGAACTAAGATATAAGCTATACGCCGAGATAAGGAGATCTCATTGAGATTATTCTGCACGATATCAGGATAAGTAGAAGGTCTGGTGTGACAAGAGTCAAAATGAGAACTGACATGCCAGGAGAGTGACAAAGGAGGGGCTTACATCCCTGTCAGAGCTAGCTACTGTATGGCCTCATGGAATGAGTCTTTCATAAGGAAAGAAAGGAAGATGGTATTTTTTTACTTTTAAATAATCATCTCTAGAAAATGTGGGTATATTATAAGGAAATTATCATTTTGAAGAAAACTTCAAAATTTCAAAACCATGTTATATTTTGACCCAAATAGTACTGCCCAATTTGACTGTCAATATTGCTCATCCATGCACATCCAGAGTAAGATTGTGCTTATTCTTCTGATCTCCTCACCTACTGAGCCAAGACCTAGAGGAATGAAAGGAAAAATACAGCCAGCTGGGAAAGAAGAACTATTAGTCTGGAAATGAGAGATGGATCCTGCCTCCCTCTCCCACTACAAACAGCAAACTTCGTAGGGGCCCTGCCTGGGGGAGGAGGCAAGAACTGGCATTAAATTAAATTCTAAGTTTTTATTATTTGCTCAGGTTAGATATTCTAATTGCTGAATTGAGACTGTGTTTGTGACTTGAAGTGACCATAGGACTGTCTGTTACCCCAGATGAACAGAAAGCCATGGGACCTGTCCAAGCTTTCACAGAGACAGTGGAAGGGTATGCCTACTGAACAAGTTTTAAAGGGAAAACAGGAGATAAAAAATAAAGTTGCACTTTTATTACACTCTGCAAGTCAGCACATCATATATATACAAGGAAGTATAACATAGGGGACTCATCTCAAATTGGTATAGAGGCAATACCAATTTAAGTATAAATATTATTCAAGAAGAGTTTAGATTAATTCATGGATAATATTAAATAGATTATCAAGAGAAAGAGGGGCTATTAGGAAGATGCTGTCACACTTTGGGGCTAACATGACATCTATGTTCTCCCATTGGCTTCTTTTTTTTTTTTTTTGCTTTTTGGTATGTGGGTAGCTCCCTGGCCGGGAATCGAACCCAGGCCGCAGTGCTGACAGCGCCAGCGCCGAAGCCTTAAGCCACTACACCACCAGGGAACTCCCCATTGGCTTCTTTTGTTTATGGTGTCATGATACAAACAAAAGATCAATACAATGTCAATATTTTAAAGCTGTATGTATCATAATTGACCATAACCATTATATACCAAGACAGAATAATCTATCATAATTATTACTTCATTGACCAAGGCATTTTAAACAAGACTCTGGAGAGATGATGATAAATGTATATGGATTATCCACTAAAGGTTACTATGGATCTTCCCCTAAAGTCATCTTTTATCCTGTATGGCCTGAGACGGAGCGGATTAGGACAAGAATGGGGACAATTCATCTAGCCCTAAAAGAACTTACAAAAGTTAACTAACCTTAAATAATTTATTTGGGTAAGTCTGTACTACTTAATCACAACTGGGAATCAATAAAAATAAAATAAAAAGGGCACCTTAGATTTGTTGTATAGCACTATGGGGTTTTTATTCACAAATATTATTATATTTAAGCCTCAAACCATCTAGTGAGGAAAACAGAAAAGGTGATGGTCATTTTTTGTTTTTGGCTTTGTTTTTTTTCTTCCCAGCATTCATGTGCTTTCCTTCAGGCTACAGCATCCTACCTATTCTTGATTTGTGTGCCTTGAGGAACTACTTGCTCCTGGAGAGGCCTGGCTTAGAGACACAATGACTCATTTAGAGGCTTGTGAACCAAATTAGACCAAAAAGAGTCAGCTCTGAGCCATGTACTGCAACAATTGGAAAGAAGTTTCCAAGTCGCAGAATGGAAGCGTAGAGCTTCTAATGGCCATTCTAATCTCCACTTGGGGAAACCCCAATGAAAATGACATCAACTCAGGAAAGAGAAGGAGTAAGAGGCAGAGAAATACATATATCTGAAATGGTATCAACATTTGAATTCAGCTGTATCTAAATTCCATCCCTGGGGTCTCTGTTAAGTAAATAAATAAATTAGTTTTTTGCTTTTAGTCACATTGAGTTTGATTTCTGTCACTTGCACCCAAAAACCCTGACTCATTTTAGAAAAGCGTTGTTGTCTCGTCTTATTAACATGCTTCAGCACTTACATGATTTTCTAAGGTCATGCAGTAACAGGTGGCTGAGCCACGATGCAAATTCCAAGCTGGCAAACTCCTCTCCGGTGGCTCTTCCCAACTCCTCAGCTTGGCTCTCCGTTCCACCTAGTTACACCACAAGTGTTTTACAGGCCTAAACAAATACATCTTTATCCCTTTCTGCACCAACTCAAATAATCAAGTGGGCCAACAGCCATGTCAGAAGCAAGAGGATAAGCGACCGAGTTTGTAACAGAAAGCAAATGAAAGGTTCTCACTAAATAATTCTGTCAAAAAAGTCCTTTATCCAATCACTCATCAGTTCCTCTAATGCTTATACCTGGGGAAGCCCATGAAACTGAAGGATATGAGCCACGTGAATAAAGCAGAAATAAAGGAAGTTCCAGTAATGATATTGGCTCCATTCTTGTGGGTAAACTAATTTAATTGCATACTACTTTTTTTTTCTTGAAGAACTGCAATACTAAAAAGTTTAGTTATCAAGATTTTTTCACTTTCCAATGCACTGTGGAACTGTATGCCTGGAACCTATGTAATCCTTGCTAACAGATGTCACCCCAATAAGTCTAACAATAAAAATAAATTTAAAAATTAAAAAAAAAAAAGATTTTTCACTTTTTAATACAAAAGTCTGACAAAATTATTAAATAGAACACATGTTTTAAATCCAACAAAGAAATCCATCAGTCAAGGATCAAAGAGGACATGTAGCTAGTTCATTAATAAAAGCATATGTTCTATTTCACATTGTTGACAAGAATATTCACTGGTTCAATTTTTTTTGAGTGATATTTGGCAGTGTCTATCAAAAGTTTAAATGAACTTCTGACCCAATGCTTCTACAGTTAGAAATCTGTCATGTAGTGACACTCCCACAAATGCTCAGATATGTTTGTATAAGGGTGGTTAGCATTATTTATAACTGCAAATACATTGGAATAAGTTTCCATTAGCAGGGAATCAGTTGGATAAATTGTGGTACATTTCAACTTCTAATTTAATATAATAGACCGAGCACACATGTTTATCTCTGCTCTTTCCTAAAATACCACTAATTCTAAAGGAATGAGAAAGAAATAAGTCACAAAGATAAAGAGAAGGGGAGTGATGATGAGAGCAGATTAGAGATGTGAACCAAACCTTGTAAACTGGGAAGTAAATGCACAGGTGGTTTACAACTTAGCAAAACAGAGCGCACTGAAACCTATCCCAACAGAGAAGGAATACAAGTAAGTCAAAGGCAGAATCGGGCATGCAGGATCGGAGGACTTCTAACGGCAGCAAGTGTGGGATGGGTTTAAAAATAGGAGAATTAATGGGAAGTCTTTAAAAATTCTTCCCCTCTCTGGAAAAACAAACTGACATTTACTCTGTGGAAATGCTGCAAGTGATGTTATTAGCAATAGATACAGCTAGGGGCGAAGTGGGAGGGCGAGGCACCATATGAACCCAGGAGGGTTAAATGAAAATCACACTGTCCCAAAACCCGGCCCCATCTGACCCCCAGAACACTGGCTGCCAAGCTTTTAACCTTCAGGCAAAAGACTAAGATAGATTTTGGAGAAGTGACCACACTGAGAGAAAAGGTACTGCTGCTAACCCTTGTGAGATGCCAAAACTACACCCGGCAAAACTGCTGCATTCGGAGCTGCTCATTCACAATGAAGCTTGCCAATTCATAAATGCTTCCATCTATCAGCCTTTTAGTATCTCCTTGTTAAATTAATAGACAGCCAAAGCGCAGAGAATTAAAAGCCTCTAATATAAAAGTTGGGGTGGGGGCTTTGGAAGGGGAGGGCAGGTCATGAACTCAGAGAAAACAAGGACAATGATAATTCAGGGCATAAAGAAAGGGCAAGGACAGGAAAAAACTTTTTCTAAAAAAACTACAGTTAGTACTATCTTCAGAGAGATAAAGAAAAGACAGAAATGAAACCAGAAAAGGAGGCTATAAAAGAAACATTCGGGGACTGACAAAAAAAAATTTTGGAGTTAAAAATAGGATAGTGGAAATTTAAAATTTAATAGAAATAATAGATGATAAAGTTGAAGAGCTATCCCAAAATGTAGACAAAAACACGAAGATATAGAATGTTAGTGAGAAGGAAAAATAAAAATTATTGGATTAGTTCAGAAGATTCAACATTCAAATAATAAGTGTCCCTGAAACAGAGAAAACAGGAGCAAACACATGATGAAAGAAGCACTAGAAAATCAAATTCCACATTGAATGGCCAGCAAACTTAATGAAAAAAACCCACAATCTTACAAAAATCATTCACAAAAATCAATTTCAGCTGTATTGTACAGCTAAATATGAAGGTCGAAACCATTACGCTTTAAGAAGGTATCTTCATGAGCTGGAGGTGCAGACAGAATTCTAAATCAGGGCTCTAAAGCCCTAACCATAAAGGGGAGGAACACTGTTATATTTGATTGCATTAATATTAATAGTGTATTCATCAAAAGATATTATTAAAAGAGTAAAAAAGCAAGACAGAGAGTGGAAGAATATATCTGCAACATATATAACCCACAAAGTATTCCTATCAAGAAAATAAAAAAAGCTCCTATTAATCAATAAGATTAATAGGACAAGCCAATAGAAGAAGGCCTTGGATAAGCAGTCCACACAAATATAAATCCAGTGACCAATGAACTCATGAAAAGGTGCTCAACTTCATTTGCAATCAGTAAAATAGAAATTAAGAACACAAGGGGAGCAGTGTGAGCCCGGATATAAGCTATGAACTTTAGTTAATAATAATAATAATAATAATGTATCAATAATGGTTCATCAACTATAACAGATGTGCCACACCAGTGCAAGATGTTATAACAGAGAAAATACAAGGCACTGAAGAAAGAGTTATGTGGAAATTCTGTACTTCCTGTTCAACGTTTTTGTAAACTTAAAACTGCTCTAAGAAATAAAGACTATTAGTTAAACACACACATGCACACGCACACCCATACCCACGAAATAACACTATACACACACCAGACTGCTACAAAATTGTTTAAGATTAGCTATGCCAAGTGTTGGCAAGGATGAAGAGCAATGAGAACTCTCGTATACTATTGGTGGAAGTGTAAATTGGTACAATTATTTTGGAAAATCACTTGGCATTATGTAGTAAAGTTAATAAATGCAGACATTCTACGTGGTCTCTCCTAAGTATATACCAACACAAATGCATACATGTATGCAACAGAGCCCATGTAGGAGAGTGTTCATGTAGGCATCCTTTGTAAAGACCCCAAACTGGAAAAGCCCAAATGTCTATCAATATTAGTAATTTAAACAAAGGAATAGCAGGTAGCCATGAAAATGAAAGAACTACAGCTACATGCACCCACATAGGGGAATCTCACACACAGATAATGAGTGAAAGAAACAAGTCTCAACATCGTAGGAACAGCAGCAGTCCAGCCTCATAAGTTTCAT
The DNA here is from genome assembly GCA_004026885.1 of Lyroderma lyra. Lineage (NCBI taxonomy): Eukaryota > Metazoa > Chordata > Mammalia > Chiroptera > Megadermatidae > Lyroderma > Lyroderma lyra. The sequence continues at coordinate 174,726 of PVJL010001061.1, read as the reverse complement.
AATCAGTTTAATCTGTATTATTTAAGTATGTTCCCATAAATAGTAAATGCATAAAGAAAAACAAGGAAATGAAGTCCACAAAATGTAAGACAGTACTTACTTATTGGAGGGGAGGGAAATGTGATCAGAGAGAGGCACACAGGAAAAGATGGCTGTCTTCTAAAACACTGGCAATGTTCTATTTCTTAATCTGGGTGGGAGTCACACAGAAGAAAGAAAGGTAAACGGAGCAACCACTTTGAAAATATTAATAGTCTCTCTGGTTTTTTAACTATTGGTCATCTGCGTTCTCCAGGACAGGCATGCTCACTGCAGCCAAGATAGAACATCAACAAGCACAGTTCTGGGGCCAGGAGGGACTAGCCCCCTCACATGCCCTCAGAGAACCTTGTGAAATGTTCCGCTCTCCACCTTCACAAAGGGTCATAGGGCAGCTCTGTGGTTGAGCCAACTTTGTAAAGTGGGAGTGGCTGGCAACAATGATGGAAAGGCACCAACAAGAACTGACAAACTTTGTTAAAAGCGAAGTGATATAATCAGTTCTAAACAAAAGTTTTCTGAGTGATTTAAGCATGTATTATGAGAGTAGCAAGAAATGTAAGAACTATATTTAACCTGATTGATGATATTAAGATATTTGAAGACACATTAGGTGGTGAACTTATTATACAACAAGTTGACAATGCACTGTAGAATTGTATGCCTGAAACCTATGTAATCCTTGCTAACAGATGTCACCCCAATAAGTCTAACAATAAAAATGAATTAAAAAAAAAAAGATATTTGAAGAAAAAATGTACCCACAGGAAAAAGAGTGGGATGGAGGTGGGTAAATGAACAACAACAAAAAGTGGCATAATTTTAAAAATAAATAAATAAATAACAGAATACAACAAAAGAGGGACTATGCATAGGCTATCTTGATCATGTACCAGAAACTAGGTGTTATGATCTATCCAAATCAAGGAAAAAAATTGTTCTAAAACAAAAATTATAAAATATAATTATTATTCCCCCAACATTAAAAAATGTTTCTAGTTGATTTTTACCTCTTTAATAATGAGCACACTGTCTTCAAGGCTAAGAAAATTTAGAGGACTGTGTTTTGCGTCTCTCCTTCCCAACTCAACGAGAGAATGAGTCACTCTCTGGAGAAAGTTGTGTTCACAGCTGCACAGAGAAATTCACAAGAAGGCGCCTTGCCCCAGCTCTCCACGCTCTCCGTGTCGCTGGGAACGGGAAAATCCCACGCAGGCCCACTCTCGGGTCCCACCCCTTCCCCACTCCTTCTGGAGTTCGGATTCCAGGAGGGAATCCAGTCCATTAGTGTTAAGCTGCATCAAAACACATGCAGAAGATAAGACAATAGATTTGGAGAGTGCTAGAAGAGATGCTGTGAATCAACTAGGTTATGAGTGCATGGTCGGTTGGTACCCATGGGCCACATATAGCCCACCAACATGTTTAACATGTTTTGTTTGGCCCTCATGGTGAATTCTTTTTTTTTAGAAATTAGAACCAGTTTTTGATATTTAAGAACCAGATAATTTCACATAACAATCCAGATTTGTTGTTTTGCCCTAAGAAATCTGGGGATTCTGACAACCCAATCCTGCCCAGCAACAATATTTGGCCTCTACATTTACTACTACCCGACTGGCCCCTGATATAGTTCAGGACCCTCAGCAAAATGACTCACAGAAGTCACATACTAAGTTGAACCAGCAGGAAGATGAGAACAGGGACCAGTGGGCACTTTGCTATACAACTTTGGAGAGACAAAGGTTGGCCATTCTCCACAAATTGTCCAACTTACTAATATGTGCATCCCAAATGCTCAGAGCAGTCTAGTCATACAAGCTGTAGAACAATGCTTCAAGGTGGGGCCCAGCCCACCTGCACAAAGCCCAGGCCTTCAGATCCATCAGAGCTGGGGAAAGCCCCAGCTTCAAGGGTTCCTCGTGGTTCCAAGCTGACAACCCCCCACCTTTACTTGCTGGATAGGAAGTAAATTCCTTTCCCACGCTTGCAGCTGAGTGTCAGGGAGCTCTAGCACTGAGTCCCCAGGAAGTCCTGAGACTTGTGAGCTGGGAAGGGAGAGGAAGTGACTTCACTGAGAGCATGTTGCATTTAATTAAAGAAGACCCTTTCTAATAGGATATAAATTGATATTTTCCTATTAAGGTCAGAACTGTATTTTATGTATGAATGCCAACTATGTATTTATTTCCCCAAAACTGTGTATTATAAGGACATGCAGACTGCGTAAGATAAAGTTAGGAGTGGATACAATTTTTATGTTACCTACTTCTGTACTATTTGAAAATTTAATGAAAAAACTAGTATTACCAGTATAACCAGTAAAAATAAAGCTACCATAGCCTCTCAGTTAACTGGCACCAATGTGAATTGGTAGATGCTGGATAAATGCAGCAATTTTCTTTTTTTATTTTTTTGCCAGTTGCTTGAGAGTGCTGGTTGCTTGAGTTTCAGTTAACAGGGAGTCTACTGTAGTAACACTTCTAGGTCAATTGATTAAAATTAATCACATAAGCTATGGTCTCTCATTTATATGCAATTGGTTGATGTATAATTACTGACAAGGGAAGTCGTTACAGATATATAATTACATGAACAAATCAAGTTGCAAAACTGTGTATGACCTACCTCATTTTTATCAAGCATGTCTAATATGTAAACTATCCACAAAATATCTGGAACATTATATTTTAAAAGGTTAAGATTTAAAAGGAAAGACTAAGGCAAAGCTATAAAATGGAACTAGGGAGGATATTAATAACACAGATAAAAATCAATCCACTTCCAATGGGCAGGCTACAAAACCTGGCCTTCAGATTCCTAGCACATGGACTGTGAGAGGAAACCCAGCTCATTACATAATTTGTCATGTCCATAAGGTAAAGACAAAGCAATTACACTAAAGCCAAACAACTTTTCCTAACAACAATAATAGTAAACACTTACATGGTGCTTACCTGGGCACCATTCATTAAATCTTCTCAACAATGATGCCAGGGAGGGCTAAAAACTATCTGTGCCATTTTACAGATGGGGAAATAAAGGCACGCAGAAGGCATTAACTGAAGGTGGCACAGGTATCTAAATCCTTCCTGGAGGGCTGGCTCCAGAATCCCTACAAATTCCATTTTAGGAGAGAATTCAGACAGAGTAACTTTTAACTGCTACACTAGTTCCTCAGTTCCTCAGAGGGAAAACTGGTCTAAAATTAACATCTTCAATAGCATGCTTACACAGCCGCCATGACACAGTTAGGTGGGGTTTTTAGATTGGTCTATAAATGTCAAGTTGGGTGGATGGCAGTACTATTGATAGGACCACATAACACCCCAGTTTAACACTCTCCAATCATTTCCCTATTGCTCTGCATATATACCATCTAGCCTCCTTTATAACCCACAGGGCCTTGAAAGATCTGACCTCCTTCAAATTTTCAGAAATCAACCTCTTACCTCTCTTCCTCTCAGTCACAGTGGAGCAGCTTCCCAGGTCTTCTTTCTGTTCTCTAAACAGGCCAAACTCATGTCTGCCTCAGGGCCTTTGCACTTGCTCTTCTTGTCTAGAATGCTGTCTTCACTGTTGCCATCCAGCTGGCTCCTTCCTGTCATTCAGACCTCAAGTCAAATGTCTCATTCTAAGAGGGACCTTCTCCACCATAATAATTTATGATGTGCCCTGTCCCCCCAACCTCCAGGAACTTTCTATTAAATTAGGCTGTTTCGTTTTCTTTGTAGCACATTTATCACTATTTACAGTTGTTTTACTTATTATTTGTTTATTGTTTGTGTTTACTACAAAGTTCCATGAGGGAAGGAATCTTGCCTATCTTATTTGCTGCTGGATTCCCAGCATCTAAAGCACACCTAACATATAGCTGGCCCCCAGGATATGGTAATAGAATTGAAAAATTAATTGCCACATGAAATGAAGACAATTTGATCCTTAACATGTTGCTTTTCTCTTCAGTTACAGAGGTTGGCTACTCATACTGCCCAGATTCACAACTGCTTGAAAGCCCGGCCTCAGCCAGGGCAGCTCAGGGAGCAAACAGCCTGCACAACCACTGATGCTGGAATTCAGCCACGAGGGACACCCCCAGAAATACTCCTGGTACCACCGAGAACTAGATCCTGCATGCATTCACCAGCTGACAGGCACTGCTCCTGAGCAGGCTTCAGCCGCTGGCCCAGGAGTTTGCAGCATTTCAGATCAGGGCCCTGGAAGGCCATCAAAAATGTGTCAAGTACCTCGAGACCCTGGGATTACAGAAGCAAATAAACATCACTCATCTTGGCTGTACATCTGCCAGGGATCAATAAAGTGAATAAATATGCCTTCCATCAGGAGTGTGCAGTTAAGTTTCTAGCTGCCAAATCACATTGGTTGCCACAGACCGAGACCCACATGATACTTATAAATATTAATTTGGCACAGGGTCAGCAATTCCCCGACTTCCTCTCAACTAGGCCTCCATCTGTGCAAAGAAGCCGCGGTCGGCTTCCTCTTATCTCTTCATCCAAGACTGAAAAGATGAGAAGCAACGTGCGGGGCAAAGCTTATAGGACACACGTGCTTCACCCACAATCAAAACTACAATCTGAGGTCAGGTAGGCGGTTCCTATTTGGTAAAACGTTCTTGTCAAAACAGACAAGCACTTAGTTCATTTCCCTCCGGCGAATGTTCTCCAAAGCAGCCTCTTGTCATTCACAATAACAGGCATTAAGGAGGGTAAGGCAACACTCTTTCTGTATAACGAATCTTATTAAGTTATAAATGTATCAAAAGCCTTATTTCTCATGTAACCAGCTTCCACCTTTTATTTATGTTACTTTTCTTTGACATGATAGATGCTGTACTGAAGTGGTAAATCCTTGATTCACACGTGGCCTTATTTTATTTGAAAAGATTAAAAAATAAGGTAGTGACTTGCACATGAAGAGAACTCACAATTAACGGAATGCTATCTAATCCAAAACTGCAAGAAAACTGAGCATAAGGAAGAACGGGTGAAATGAAATGAAGGGTGATGTCTCATCCATAATGTAATCTGATTAAGAAATGGCATTACTCCGGTGCCTCCCAAACAACAATTTGTCTGCAGCTTCCACTCCTTCCATCTCTAGGAGGCCCCACATCTAGTGATCGGATCTTTTTCATCTGTATCTACATAAAACCAGCTCAAGTCCCGACAGCTCAAGTTCAGACTGTTCTAACTGTCCCTTTGACTTTGCTTCAAATTCTTGGCCTTCAAAGGAGGCGGGCAGAATCATGTCAAAACAAACCATAAAAACGGCTCCAACAGAAGGTCACTGACAATTGATTAAAGGAGCCAGTGTCGTGTGAAGAGCCCCTTCACTGTGCCTTTCCTTATCGCCGGTGCCCTCGTCCTCACTCTCCCCACCCTTAAAAAACCAACGTGCTTTGTAATCCACCTTTTCGGCCGGCACACGATCAGACACAGCTAACTAAAAATAAAAAAGGAATAAATTATAGTATCGTAAACTGGACATCCCTTATTTTTATAGAGGTAGTAATCTGCTCCATGAAAGCGTTTCTTTCAGCTCTTTCTGAATTGGTTCACATGCATCGCGACGGCTGTTCAGGCTGCCACTGCCACTTGTTATGAGCCTTAAAACTCTTCGGAAAGTTACAGAATACATAATCTCACAGACGAGGAAGGAAGTACCCTTCCTTTTCATTTGTAATCAACAAAGATGACCGGCCAAAACTTTGGTGACTAATCATAACCAAAAAGGAGATTTCTTTGGGCAAAATATCAAAATGGTGGGGGGGAAGGAGGGCGAAGCCACCCCAAAGTCACCGGCTGATTATAATAGTAGCTGCAATCTAATCCACTGCCAAGGAGCCCTGTTTCTACTTCACTGGGCAGAGGAATGTGTGGCCGCTGGGCCTCGAGCACTGAGCGTCCATGGACAGCCTCCATGGGGAGAGTGGCAATGTGACAGGGTGACAGGGGCCACATCGAGTCCAAAACCAACCCGTACGAAGACCCACATGATGGCTCCACAGCCAGGGGCAAATGGAGGTGCCCTCAAGCTCTGAATTGATATAGCTTGATTCTGAGTTTCCAACTTTTTAAATTAGATATATTATACATGCTTAATGAGTAAAAAAATAAAAGAGAACAGAGCAAAAAGACAATAAGAAAAAAACATCTATGTCCTGCCTCCCAATAAGCACTGTTTTTGTTTGGAATAAATCCTTTGGAGAATTTTGTTCTGTACTATGTGTGTATGTAACTACATCATGTTAAAAATAAAACTTAGACTTCACACCCATTACAATGGCTATCATAAAAAACAAAAGCGAAAAAGCAACAACAGAAAATAACAAGTGTTAACAAGGAGGTGGAGAAATTGGAACCCACGTGCATTGCTGGTGGGCATGTAAAATTGTGCAGCCACCAGGGAAAACAATGTGGCAGTTCCTCATACAATTAAAAATACAACTACCATGCGATCCATCAATTCCACTTCTGGGCATTGGCTCCAAAGAAGTGAAAGCAGAGACTTGAACAGACATTTGCACATCCATGTTCACAGCAGCATTATCCACAACAGCCAAAAAGTAGAAGCAACCCAAGTGTCCAGATGAATGGGTAAACAAAATGAGGTTTTTACATATAACGGAATGCTATTCAGCCTTAAAAAGGAAGGGGATTCCGACACATGCATGGATGAACTTGGAGATGTTGGGCTAAGTGAAATAAGACAGTCACAAAGGGGCAAATATTGTATGATTCCACTTACATGAGGTACCTAGAGGAGTCAGAGCCACAGAGGCAGGAAGTGGAAGGGCAGTTGCCTGGGGCTGGGGGAAGGGAAGGGGACTCATTGTTCAATGGGTATGGAGTTTCAGTTGGAGATGATAAAACAAGTCCTGGAGATAGATGGTGGTGGTGGTGGTTGTACAACCATGTGAATATACTTAATGTCACAGAACTGTACTCTTAAAAATGGTTAGAATGGTACATTTTACATGATATAGGTCAGAAAATATTCAGCCATAAATACCTCTATTTTTCATGTTATGTGTCTGGATACTTTCCGGACAGCCCTCATATATATTTTACTAATATATATATATATTATATATATATATATACACACACACATATACATATATATATATTTTTTTTTTTTGAAGACAAAACTGGGGGTTCCCTGGTGGTGTAGTGACTAGGCTTCGGTGCTCTCAACGCCGTGGCCTGGGTTCAATTCCCAGCCAGGGAACCACCAAAAAACAGACAAAACTGTGACCACTCTGTTTTTTGCTCTTTTCACTTAATTTGATGTCATTAATGTTTATGACCATACTCTGTCTGGTCATTCTAATGGCTGCAAAGTATTTGACTGCATGAAATACTGTAATTGATTTTATGAATTCTCTATTGTTGAACAGTTAGGTTGCCTCTGATATTCCTCTCCCAAAAAGATGTCGTATGATTCAATCGCATGACGTATCAGGTCACACTACATTCCTGGTGATCCTTCTTTTGGACGTGCTATGGTCATTCGCAACTATTCTGAAAATTTTACACTGCAGTCAGAGAACTTCCTATTTCCTCTCCATTAAAAATATTTATTAACTACTTGTACCAGTAATATGTAATAACTAATAGTAAATATAATGACTAATACTTCATTTAAAATATTTACTAAAAAGTGGTATACTTGCAAACATACAATGGAGGAAAAAAATCTTAGGAATGTTCCTTAACTGAACATAAATAACACCATGAGCAATATTCAAAATAACTAACAGGAGGCTGATGGAGGCACTGATCACTCAGGGGCGAAGCCACTGGACACAGGTTCATTAGGAAAGCCTGAGATCACTTCTGTAATGCTACGGCCTGTCGAGACTCTCGGGTCCCTGCAGTGGAAAGTCCCCAGGCTGGGACTGCTGAGACCCGGCGTGGCAGGAGGCAGCACCCTGACATGCTGCAGAAGGCAGGAGCTGCTGGGCGCACATGCAAAGAAACTCCGGAAACAGGAATCCAGGCCACACTCACATCCTCAATACTCATTAATTTGCTAGAAACCGGCTCGGAAGACTGTACAGAACAGCCGGGATCAGAAGGCTGTGTCCCTGCCAGCAGCCTGCCTTTTCTCCCTCTGAAACTACCAGCTTTGCCTGGCTTTGCAGGCCCACTAAAGTCCCGTTTGTTGAAATTGGAGATAAATGCTGTCGCAAATGCTTCTTATCCCCGTTTTCCCACACGAAACTCAAAGAAAAGGCACATGCTTTCCCAGATCCAGGCTCCCAGGCTTGCTGTTCTTGTGACCTCATCAGAGTCCCATCAGAGACAGCCAGATCTGTGGGACACTGCTCCCTGCGGAGCGGCTTCCCGGGCAGCTCCCAGCCCCAGGCACAGCTCTGCTACCTTGGCCAGGGAATCGCTGACTGGGCGGCCAGACACCCCCGTCAGGGGATTCCAGGCACTAAGGAATCATTAATCAACTGCAGAAAGTCATCACAATCAACACAAGGACAGACAGGACTTTTCATAATGCTTTATTGTCAATTAAATAGCAAAACTGGAGTTAACTAAACCAGACGCTGCTTTGTAGAGCCAATAATACCTTATAATTATGGTTATTTGGCAAATTAAGGCAACAGCCTAAGCAGAAGGCCCCAAATTAGCGACCTGTTCTCATCTTATAATCACAATCATCTCACCTTCCCAGAAATCATTTATCCAGAAACATGAGCTACATGAAAAAAGCCTAAAAGCAAACAAAATAAAAATCCGTACAATTTATTCACAGAACAGCCCCTGCGTCTGACACGTTTCATTTCTCTCTGGAGATCATTCCAGCTGGCTTATCCTGCTCTTTCAGGGCAGCAACAAATGTAAACTCCAGGAAGGCAGGGAATTGTGTCTGTTTTGTCTGCTGATGTCTCCCTAAACGAAGGACAGAACTTCATTATCTGCTGAAGGGTGAGAGAATAAACCTTTATGTGTTTTCCTCAATTTGGCCAAAGCCCAGTCCCTCTCAATGGCGTCACGACCCAGGTACTCCACACTTGAGCCCCCAAAGACGTCTGACTTTGCAACCCCTGCTTTAAACGCTGTGACAAACCATTTACTTGCAAATAGATACCCTAATTAGTTGATAAGATTTCTTGTAGGAATATCAATATTCTGTCTGTGATCTTATGTCCACTGGTTACTTGCATAGCACCCTGTCTTTCCCGGGCAAGGCGAAACATCTCCTTTGTTTCCTATGAGACTGTGAACTCCTTCAGACTTGTTATTAAGGCAAACTGGCTGAATGGGGCTAGAAAGGGAAATTTTTTTTTAAAAAGAGATTGGCAAATTGTTTTATTTATTTATTTATTTATTTATTTATTTAGGGTAGTTCCCTGGCCAGGAATTGAACCCAGGCCTCAGCGTTGAGAGCGCCAGAGCCTAGCTACTACCCCACCAGGGAGCCCCCCTGGAAAGGGAAATTCTTAGCCCAGCGCCCAGCCTTCACCACCCGAAGGCTCTCCCAACCGAACTCCACCCGGCCGGACAGGCCTAGAGTCTGAGTAATCATTTCCAATCCTCTCAGATTACCCGGCAGGCCCTAGGAACGAAGTGACCTTGTCATGTCCCATCTGAACAGCAGCACTGCTTATGGATTAACATTCTAGTCAGGTGACAAGAGTTCCATGGCCCATCTGATACTTCCAATAAGGGCCAGGAATCCACTAAATTTATAATAGGCACACATCTTACCAAGCCTATTTAAAAAAATAAATAAATAAAATGTTTAAGGGCAACTTCTTTTTTAATTCAAAATGAAAATAGCTCATGGAGTCCTATTGAGGAAGGAGAAGTTAATGATATACATATATCCTTATCCCCTAGAACAGCAACACCACCCACATCTTGAGTAGAAGACCATCACTTTTTTAATCAATAAGTTCCTGTCTGGGCATCTCTGGGAAATAACCACACGGGCAGTGGGGCAGCTTTCTGATCCTTTTATACCCAAAGAGATCAGAAAGCTTTTTATACATTTGTATAGCACTTCCCCATCCACAAAGTGGGTTTTCAGGCAGGATCCATTCTCCAAACAACTCCTCAAAAGACTGCTTACCATATTGCTACAATCCTCAAATAACCTAACCTGTAAGTTAGCCCCACTGACTTAGTAACAGCTTTTTGGGGGAAAAAAGGGAAAGTTAAGAAGCACTAGTACATTACACACACACACACACACACACACACATACATATATATATCTCTGATGTCAATCACATCTTATTTCAGAAACATTAAAATGAGGAGAGAAAACAGTGCATCTTAGATTTTGGGAAACTGAGGCTAGACTCTTCTAATCTTGAAGTGACTTGCCCAAAGTCACTCCAATGCTATACCTGCAGGACTCAGGCCTGGGCATCCTCATATTTTCCATGCAGTGGTAGCTGGGCACCAACAAATGCAGGTACTGCAAAAACAGAGATGAGCCAGGGGCAGCTCCTGGCACTCCTGTCACCCCCTCCACAGTCAGGGGCTCTGCTCTCTGCCTGGGCAAGGCAGCTCGGTGCCAGTAGAAAGCCGGCGCCACACACACGGCTCGCTCACCCAAAGGGCTGGCTGCCAGTACATTCTGTTGCTCCTAAACCTGGGAGTGTTCTGGTTCCCAAAGCCTCACCCAGGTGGGTCCCAGAGAGCACAACACATTCCTGACCCCTGGCCTCTGCATGCACAGCCGTTCTGTGGGGCTAGAGACGGGCATACCCGTCTCCTTAGGTGATTTGTGCGTGTGGAGAAGGCTGCCCGGGAGCACACCCGCCAGACTGTCAGCAGTGTGAGCCTGAGGCATGGGAGAAGGTGGAGGACACAGGGGGCCCTTCCTTCCTTTCTGTAAAGTCCGGGTCATTTTCAAGGCAATTTTGAAAATTCAAATCTAGAAAAAGAAAATCCCAAAAGCAAATGAAGAGCATACAGTTTGACTGTGGGAAGGTCTGGGTTGAAATCCAAGCTTTCCCATTGATTTGTGCAATCGGGTAGGAAGGAGAACATTCCAGGCCTCCATTTTCTACCTACTTTTCGTAGGGATGTTCTGAGATGCTCCCCAAGCCACCCAGGTGCTGCCACAGCACTGTCTACACCTCCCCCACCGTGGTGGTCTCACTGTGTGGCCAGCCTGTCCATGGGCCGCTCCCGGGCAGGAGTGGTCGCATTCTTTTCCTTTTGCCTATTATCACACCGGACACATTGCCTATGATAATGCAACATAAACATAGTTTATGTCATACACACTGTGGGAGCAACTATGACGTTTAAAAATCTACTTAAGAATAGTGGCAGTTCCTTCCTCTGCCTTTCCACGGCTACATAGCTCATTCACCAGCATATCGTGGGCTGGGGCGGCTGGGGCTGGGGGGTTGAAAGAGAGGAAGAAAAGTATTTTCGGAATTGCTGAAAAAATGACACGGGAAGTGGAGTCACATGAATGAAAGTCTTTCCACTTCCATCATAATGCCAAAACAAATACTCCAGATTCTCGTGGCATCAGCAAAAACAGAGTATCTCCCACTTCAGTTTTCCCATCAGTTTACTCACACACTGTCTTAAGAGTATAGCAGAATTCCCAGTGTGAGGGACAGAACTACGAATAAAAGGCAGATGTGTCTGAAGGCCAGGCCTTCAGGGAGCCTTTCTGCATGCAAATCAAGCAGCCCCAAGAGCCGGGAGCACACCTTAAGGGAAAGGGAACCACGAGTACAAGTTTAGTTTCTTGGACTAATAGGGAGGGATTTCCTCAAAATTCAGCCCAGACTGAGCTATACAAAACCATTCTCATTACAGTTGCAAGGGGGACCTGGGAAAAAGTAAGTTACATTGTATCAGAATGGTTCCAATTTTATGGAAATGGTTTATGATCTCAGGCATGTGAAACAGCATAAAATGAGAAATCCCATAGTAACAGTACAAGTGTCTCATTTTCCCCACTCAGAGGCCTTCCATGAACCAACGGGATCATGTAAGCAGTTCAACCCATTCAGCCTCGTTGTTCTCCTTCAGCAAAACTATCAAGGATATAAACTTAAATATGGAAGAAATTCACTTCACAACGATGTTGGAAGCAGGGCAATTTACAACATCAAAAAAATGATGCTCCTACTACTTACTGACTTCATTACCTGATGGGTTCCCTGATGACTAAGGCTGAATGCAAGATAAATTCAGGCTTGACTTCTTCACAGGGCTCAGATGAGACAATATACCCAAGATCTAATAAGCATTTCTAAATCTTCCCACTATTTCAAATGTATAAATGTGCATTATATATGTGGAAATAAAGGAATCACGCTTTTAAAAAAAGGCATCAAGTTTTCTAAATGCGTATTTACACCTGTGTTTTGCAAATCCCTTGTGCATTGAGCCCTGAACTAGTTAGCTAAAGACAATCTGTGGTGAATAACAATTTTCAGAGGTCCCATAGCCACCTGCCACGACTCAGTTACACAGGCCGAAAAAATGGAACCCACGGGTGAAAACTGAGTCCACACCTGTCCTCTGTCCTTACCCTGGAGCCTGACTGTTCCAGATTCAGCTTAACTGAGATTGGAAATAAAGCATTTAGTGGAGTGCCTTGAGCATGATGGTTGCTCAATAGGTGTTTAGTGAGCAATAAAGAATGCACTTAAGCCTGCAGCAAGTTCCTGGAACATGTAAGTGCTCAGTAAATGAAAGTTGTTATTCTTCTTATCATCATCATCATCATCATCATTATTATTAAATGAATAATTAGCATTTTTATAATTTCTTAAACTTTATATAATGTGTTTTCAACCCCCACAATGATCCTATAAGAGAAAACAGAGGTTCAGTGAAGTTGGTCATTTGCCCAAGTTCATATTGTCAGCAAATGCTGAAGTCATGGACTTGACCGCCAAGCGAGGCTCCTTCCCCTTCTCAAGGTTAGAGCCTCATAATAATGACCGCCAGCCTTCTCTCTACCACATGCGCACGACTCCCAGCACCCAGGCTATCCCCAGTGGGTAATCAAGAATTATGGCAATCCTGTCCCGCAGCCAGTCATGGATGGGTTAAGGAAAGGGGAGTGACCCGATTGTTGCCAAAGACTTGAGGAAAACTCTTTTTATTATTATTATTATTTAATGTGGGTGGTTCCCCGGCTGGGAATCGAACCCAGGCCGCAGCGCTGACAGCGCCGAAGCCTTAGCCACTGCACCGCCAGGGAGCTCCCGAGGAAAAGTCTTTTGGGAACTTCTGGAAAAGGTTTTCTTGCTTCTGAGGAGACAGAGAAACGTGGCTTCTCCTCTTCCACTGGGCAGTTCCTACCTGGATGCGACCCTTCAAACAACTGTAGCCCTCTGGGGACTAAGAATGGAATCAGATCGAAAAGGAAACCAATACAAGGCAGGGATGGAGTCAAGAGAATCACAAAGAAGCAAAGTCAGAGCCCGACGTTCTTGCTCCTGCACCTTGTACTACATGAAGAAATTCTTCTCTTGACTAGTGAAGCCAGTCCAGGTTGGAGTTTCTGTTCCTTACACCCCAAAACCTCCTGCCTGAGACATTACCGACACATGTCACTTATGGATCAAACTCAGCACACAGACTCTATCCCTACGCAGTAGCTCCACATGGGGGAGTGGGGCTTTCCAGGCTTACATCAGATCTAATTTTGATTTCCTGAACTCTTAAATGAGCAGAAGAGAAAAGGAGACAGTGGTATGCACTGCTATGCAAAGGGGACACATGGCTAACTATAGAAGCAAAGGACCACTCTGATTCCCGCTGAAGTGTCCAGCCCTTCCCATGACCCCCACCCCCACAATGACAACAAACTGTACATCTGGAAGCCTGATGATCTGCAGCTGTCCCCCGCCCCCTCTCTCTCTCTCCCTGCCCAGAGGGTGCTGTTTTGTGCACTACCAATGACTTGAGGAAAAGAAAGAGGAAGAAGACGAGGGGAGCTCATCCGAGCACGCGGTCTTTTCCTTCCAGGGTAATAATGACCATTTGGCTCAAGCATCCAAAGTTACTTGTGAAACGTGTTGTTTGGCCAACTGACACTTCAAGTTCTTTTTCAAACACTTCAGTACAAACTAGAAGCCATTCAATTGTTCTTTGACAATGTTTCATTGAGCCATGGAGTGATTTTTATTGCATGCCAGGTACCAGCTAATCGTTTGCATCTTTCCCGAGGACCAAGGTGCAGCTTTCTAAAGGCCACAGCAGTCCTCAGGGCTTCTGAGTACCATCCTCCAGGGAGAGACCGAGTCTAGTCAACACCTCCCCAACATCTCTGCTGATCTCAGCCTCAATATTGACCTTATCATCTACCATAGCTTCACCTCCAATTCATTTCATTTGCATACTTTCAAAGCCACACCATCAACTTACCATCACTGGTGCCAACCTTCACTTCTGAAATCCAGAGTTTGTGAGACTTAAGTGTCCCTCTCTAACCCCAACTTTCCATCCTCCACAAGTTTCCAACTCAACTCCTATTGCACCTGGTTTTCAGCCTCATTGAGCCCTCGGGCCCCTTCTCCTGCATTTGCTCCCATCCCCTCAGCTTGTCCCACTCCCGTTTCTTCTCCTTAGAGGCTAGAGCTCATGACCCACCACATCATTTGCTGTCTCTCTGGCACCCCCACTCTTTCCAAGCCACCAATCTCCAATTCTCCATTGGTGCAAACATCCAAACATTTCCACTCCTGTAACTAGTCAGGCAAGTTTTGCTGGAGGAAATCTCTCAACCTTGCAGATTAATGATGCAACACAGTGATCATCTCCAACACAGACTAAGTGTGTGGAGTGACCCAGCAACCTTATGTTGTACTTGTTTCATGCACATCATGGTTATTCAAAAATTTAGGTGCTCTATGTACCCATCATTTCCAGTTATATAGAATGATGGAGAACAATTTTGCATCCAAGGGATTAGGCAACTTGCCTGAGGTTATATAGCTACTAAGGCTCTGCCTCTTGGGAGCTGTATAACCTCAGGCAAGTTGCTAAATCCCTTGGTCCTTCTGTTGTCTCATTTGTAAAATTAGGCTAATAATTTCATCTTCACAGCCTGTTGCAAGAAATTAGTGAATTAACATTGTTAAAGTAATTTGTAAAATGCTTAGAACATAGAAAGTATCCAAGTCACACTGGTTACGATTTTATAGTAGAATTAGGCTGTTGGGTGAGCTTTCCTCCATTTTCTTTCCTTTGATTATTCCTCCAGTTTATTCATATCAACATGCATCCTCATCTCTTTTCTGCTTTTCACAAAGAAAGACATGCATGCCCTTGTATAGTCCATTTAATTTCTCCAGGAAATATCCCCCTCTCCTCTTTTCTATATTTTGAACCTAGACCTTTACACTGGGTTCTCTTTAGCCTATACCTTTACTCAAGTGTCTCTCATCTTGAAAGCAGGAAGGAAGAGTGTCAGGTAGAAAAGAAAGAAAGAGAAGGGAAGAGAAGGGAAGAAAATCCCCCTTCGGTCTTACCACCCTTTCTAGCTACCACTAATTAATTTGCTCCCTTCACAAACACAGCATCTTCAGGACCAGTCCTCACGGACTAGCTCCTCATCCCTGTTCTCATTCCCACCTCAGTGGAATGGAATTTGCCTCCTGCCTCCATTACACACCGTTCAAGTTGTTTTTGATGTTATCACCTCAGTGCCAGTGGCAACTCTGCCAGCCCGAAGTAACTGACCTCTGTGTAGCATTTGGCTACACTGCTCACCTCTTTCTCACTATTTAACTCTTAGCTCCTTTAATTTGCACAACAGGAATCTCTCCTATTTATCCTTCTTCCCCACAGACCTGTGCTTTTTACTTCTTTTCTAGATCTTTCTTCTTCTGACCACTTATTATATGTTGTGTCATTTATTCTTTCATTCAATAAATGTACCATATGTCAGGTACATAAAGCTGCTAGCAGGGACAGGTAAGCAGGGCCCGGAAAGCAGGGTCAGTTGAAACACAACTCCGGGGCACTATTCACAGTGAGATACAACTACCCAGACATATGAATGGTGCTTTCTGAAGTTGTGCAATGGCAGTGACACTGTAAATAAGACTAGTCCCTCTCCTCATAGTTGGTCTAGTGAAAAAGATGAACACATAACTAGACAATTAGAGTAGAAGAAGAAAGGTACAATGAGCAAGGTGTGCTCTCAGTGTAATATGAACACACATGCTGGCTGTTGGCCACAGTTTTTTCACCCATGTCACACTCCACTCTTCATGCACTCCCCAGGTAATGACATCCAATCATGTGCTTTCAAATGAGACCATTAATCAAAGATCTCCAAAATTTGTATTGCCTGCAGAGAATATCAAATTGTTGACCAAACATCTCTACCACATGCCCTATGGGGTACCAAGCACAGAGAATATAAATATAAGCAAAGCAAAAGTCTTACCCTGAGGCATGAATAGTCTTATTTCCCATCAGTACCGCTTCACCAGATCCCTATCTCATCACACAGAGTTGTCTGTTTGAAACACAAGTTCAGTTTTTGACCAAACCTTTACTCCTGCCCAATTGCTCCGTTTAAAAGCCTTCAAGGACTACTCTTAGCAGTCAAAGCAAAATCAAAACTCTTTGGACCTGAGTGTAATACACAAGGCCCTACGTCATCTAGCTCCTGCCTGCTCTCCCGGCACCTCGCCACACAGGTAGCCTGTGCACCACCCTGAGGAACTGAGCAGTTCCTTCAGTCCACCGTGCACTACCCACCTCAGCACCTTCGTACCTACTGCTCCTGCTGCCCAGAGGGGCTCCCTTGGGTTGCTCACCTCATGCATTTCTATCTTTAGCGGTTTGACCCACCTAAAGCACGGAGTCCTCCAGCTCTGAATTCCCATAGAAGATGGTCATGGGGAACTCAGCACAGTGCTGTGATTGCCCACACACCCATCTCCCCTAGGGAACTGTAAGCCTCTAAGAGCCCTGTCTACTACTCTCCGTGGGCCTTCTGCACCCGGCACAGTGTCCAACACATGCTGCGTCCTCAGCCGGATGCTGAGGTAACCTCATTGAGTTAATTTGGCATTGTTTAATCACAATATTTTTTATTAGGGGCTTTAAAGGTAATTAATTCTATTTCACCTATTCAAATGTCTCTTCCAGTTTAAAACTATTAGAATTACAAAAAAACTAAAGTGAACTTGACCTTAACATAGCCTGTTAGGAATAGGTTGCTGAGTCACTCCATGATAGGGCAGCCAGTGAATAGGTGTATAAAGCCATCATGAGAGAATTCATAAAGAAAGTGGACTGTGCCAGGGCGGTTCTGAGATGCCAGTTTGGGTGCGTCTTCTACCCAATGTCATTTGGAATTTTAGGTAGACCTTCATCTCTAATACAACTAGAATACATGGTTAGTTAAAGTTTATCTTCTTTGAATGTGTAAGATAGTCAAAGAACTCAACCTAAAGAAGTGGAAAAAAAAGAGAAAATGATGTGTGGGGCTTCATTTCTAATACAAAGACTGGTCCTTTTATTGTTGGAATACCCTATTAAGAAAAATATTTCTAACAGCATCTTATACATAAGCATTTATTTACTCATTACCCAGACTTCTTCTGAGAGTATTTATGAGTTTTTAAATTAAGTTAGTCCACTGTTGCCTGGTGAGCCTTGTAACTGAATTTGCCCAACAGCTGACCAGCATTGAGGGCAGGGCCTGTGTCAATGAAACGAAATGAAGCAGCTTCAGACCCATATGGGTCAGGATCCCTGGACTGCCCCAGAACCACAATGAGAATCTAGCACTCACCTGCCTAATTCCAAAAGGAAGAATGAAAACCTAGGGGAAATGTCTGAATTTAAAAGGCACAGAACCACAATACTTCTTAACAAATTATTTTGTGCCCCAAATACCACAGTGGCTGTCTGCGCTGCCCAATCCACCAGCTAAACACTCAAGTTTATTTTCTCATCGCGCATCTCAATAGCCATGTCAAAGGAGCACTACAGTTTTGTGCAGGCTACAGGGTTTTCAAAGAAAAAGGAAACTTCCTTGGCTGGTTTCTGTGGCCTGCGCTCTGATACTGCCAGCTATCCCACACCCCCACCCACACATATATACACTCATGCTCCAACTCTTCTGACAGTTACGCACATGCACAAGTGGGGAAACAGCAAATTAAAATATAGAAAAGGACACTTCATTGACCAATGTGTCCTGGGTTAATGTGACTACAGAAGGGGTCACCTGACACCCCACATAGCTCTTCCTTGAGATTTTCTCTCTCACTCATCTCATGTCTCTCTAGAAACACTCTCTTTGGGTAGTTACTTCGACACACACGACTTAAACATGGATTTCTCTCCAGATGCAGGGAGATGAACTCTTTTCAAGGTACATTGGGTACCTTAAGAAACTGAAACAAAATTGAAGCAATCAGAAGTCAGTAAAAGAGTCAAAGGTTAACACCTCATATTTCAGACATTTCATTTCAACTTTAGTCACGTCCACATTTTGACTAACAGGTCATCATTGGAGTTGCCTTTCTCGTGTAAACCATTCTCAGATTTCTTGCTTCCATTTCTTAAAACCACTTGTAACTTAAAAGCACTTGTGAAAAAAACTTGAGTGCCAAATCTTCCTAGGTTTTCTTTTTACTACAGTTTCCTACTCTTTTATAGCTCTATAGTCACACCTAAAGAGTATTATCTTGTTTGTTGATGTTGCTTTTCTAAAAAAATCTTTGTAGTCTCTTTTTTATTGAGATCAAATCCATCATTTTAATAATTTTAAAGGGAATATGCAATTCAGTGGTTCTTAGTACATTCACAACATTATAAAACCACTACTATCTAATTCTAGAATGTAGCCATCACCCCAAAAGAAACCCTGCACCCGTTATCAGTCACTCTCAATCCTCCCCACTCCCAAACAGCGAAGCCACAATTGCCCTTTTATCTCTATGGATTTGCCTACTGTGGGCACCCCACATAAACAGAATGATATAATATGTGGTTTTTGTATCTGGTTTCTCTCACTCAACAGAATGTTTTCATGGTTCATCCACGTGTTGATACTGTTTTGTTTTGTTTTTTAACAAGCTCAGTTTTATGGGCCTATATGGCCATCACCTTAGTTTTCATAGAAAGAGCATTCTTTGTTGGCCATGCACATTACATCAGTTTTTGTAATAAACTGTTTTTATTAAAAACCTTAATCAGTTTTTAATTAACTTGCAAAATTACAATAGCAAGTACTGCTGGGATAAGCACCACTCTGACCAAATACCACTATAAGCACGCACCTCAGCTGACAAAAGCAAAGTACACCCGTTTATTATGAGGACAATCATTGGCCACAGTGGTCTCCGTGCTCTGAGCAACAACCAGCACGTGTTTCAGAGGGAAGGGGAGGGCTGGTCACCCGCTGAGTTGTTTTGGTGTTGGTCAATTCTCCATGACCCAGGGCCGAGGGGTATGCCTACAGAGGGTACAGAGGTGAAAAGTGTCTGTTATACAACCCAACACAGCTTCAACTGGTCCCCACAGGGAAGTCTTCCAGTATATGTCTTTAAAAAGAAGCAAGGACGTGTTCTCATAATGATACGCATACAAAAGCTTTGCCACCCTAGCTAACTTTCAAGGAGCAGCTAACATGTGTGCCCTATGAAGTCTTCCCCGAGCCTTGACTACTGACAGCGCCTACGTGTTCTCTCTCCTTCCTTCTACGTTCCAAAGTACTGATCCATCTTCCGGTGGCTGTAACTGGCATCACAGCTAGTCACAGGGCATCTTTTCTTCGGTACCAGGCTGCTAGCTGATTCAAAGGCAGGTTCTGGGCCCTCATATCCCCCACAGCCACCAGCACGGACGAAGAAGTGCTCAGAGCACAACCTTTACACAAACCTTTAATAAGGAGTAGAAGTCCAATGACTATCCATTAAGTAAGTAATGAATGAGCGCATTAGTTAAATAATTAATTAATGGTGTGTAACTTCCTCCCTGGCTACAGCAACACACGCCATTCGTCAATGTGGCAGTGACAGGAAAGGTGGGAGGAGTGGGACAATGAGGACACCCTACTACCCAGGGTGCCTGCCTAGCAGCCATCGGAAATCATGACTCACCTCCAAGGCTTTCACAGAAATCACTTCCAAATAGGACACTGTTAGATAATGACACTGTCTGAGGTCCTTTGATATGAAACAGGTTAAAAACAGACAGAAAAACGTTTGTACTCAAGATCTCCCAACATCTTCAAGTATGGATTTGTTTTTTCTCAATTAAATTATTATACCACTTTAATGGCTGAGTTTTTAGATATAGTAGAAAGGTAATAATAAGAAAATAACTTCCAAATCAGTGATTTTTAAAAAGCAAAGCAATTGGTTAGGTAAGGAATGCATAAACAACCCCAAAAGCTGCACTGATTTATTTTTTTGGCTGTATATGGGTGAAAACTGCCAAGTTCATTTTGATAAGCCTTTGTTAAAAACAATAAACATGCCTTAGCTTGCAGGCCATGCTATTTTGAAGAAAAAGTAATGGAGAGAATTAGAAAATGCTTAACACTGCACAGTCTGATTAGAAAGAAAAACTTCTGTGCAAACGATTCATGAGTAAGTCACCACACCATGCCGCCTGTTAACATGGAGGGAATGGGGGACAGACTGTAAATGGAGACAAAATAAAAGCAGAACGTGATCTTCATGAATAAATAAGAAGCTGCATCTTACAAACTAATACAATTACAGTCTACAACACTAACAGGGGGACACTAACATTATTGAGAAAACTAATCTTCCCATGCTTCATTAAGTTTAATGTCACCAGAGTGATGTCCCTAAACTAAAGAAAATGAAATTTCAGGGACTCTGAATGAACATACATAAAATAACCAAATGTAGAAATTTCTGTTCTGGTGCAGTAGAATATCAGTTCATAAAAGTCAAATAAACTTTATCTGGATTCATTTTCAGTGATTTTAAAGTCAACTGCATCATGGGATTGGAAGGAAGATAACTTGGAATATTCATGTTCATTTCTCTCTGTTAGGCAAAACCGAAATTCTCTTCCATCTGCCAAGCAAAAACCTTGGGAAAATTCTAATGAATGAATTGTAACTCGTGGATCAGAATTCTTTGTTTTGATCACTGGCATATCCCAAATGACCAGAAGAGCACCAGGCCCACAGTAGGCACTCAATAAATATCTGTTCAATTCCACTAAATTGAAAAACATGAAAAATGTGCAATGCAAAGCGCAAGTGTTAAATAAGTGCATTTAACAATCCTTTCTCAGCTTTGTTATAGGTGTAGGTGAAGGTATTAATCACAACATACAAATGGTCCTCATACAAGCCACTTTTCTCAAGTCGGCTCCAAAGTCGTAAATCACACCTTTAACTAACCAGTCACCACTCTGGGGAGCTGAGAATCAGACCCAGGAGAGAGGGCGGTAAATTTAGTCCATCTGTTATGATTACCTTTCTTCTGGGAGGTTACCTGGGGTGGATCAGCATGCATACAAGAAGAATGTAAATACTATTTGCATTCTTCCTACAATGATGTGCTTTGAAAGCCGAACCAAGCGGGAAGGCAAAGGCCTGCGTTCTGGCGTTGGCTCCATCCCCAGGTAACACCATGAGCTGAGCCAATTCTCCAGAATCCCAGCTTCCTGGGCTGTGGGCTGAGCCGTTTAATAGCTGATCTCCGGAATCCTTTCCAATTCCCCAGATCCTGGGATTATAAGTGACCGAGTCCAGTCACTCAACTACTACTACTTATTTCCCTTCTTTATTTCTTCAACAGACTGTGTTGGGTACCTTGTGGGGGTGGGGGTCAGACACCTGTAGCCTAGTTTGGCATGACCTTTACTGGGAGGCGAGGGATAGGGGGACACACTTTGCAGGGGCAGTTGATGATTTTAAAAGCTAGTGATTTCAGATAGCCGTGGAGATCACGTGTTTCTAAATTTGGCAGGCCTGAAGATTTTCCTCCGGGGTTAAGCTGGCTGTGCCACCGGAGTGCCCAGCCCTCCGCAGAGGAGCAGGGAGGATGAGCTCCTTACGGTCCCTTCAGAATGGAAGGCTTTATTTACCCAGTGTGCTGGTAGCTCCCATCTAAATCAACATTAAAAAAAAAAAAAAAAAAAGTTGTAGGAGCTTCAGAAGGCTGCGTTGTGACAAGGGCAGCTAACCGAATAGCAGCCCTGTCCTGCACCGTGCTTTGCCAACACTCCCCCGAGTCCGCACTACGGGGACCGCTGCTTTGCTTTGCGGGGAAGCCACCGAGGAGTTAGTGCGGTCACTTGCAGATGCTGGAGGCGGCTGTGTTTTAGTTCACCGCACCCGCGAAATAACTGTGACTCCCAGAAGCAGCGGGGAAATTAAAAAGGAAAAAAGACACACGGAAAACAATGCAGAAGAAAGGCGGTCTCTCTAGCGGCGACAGGTCTGCATTGGGAAACCACAGGGAGACGCAAGGCGCTCCCGCTGCAGCCACCCGCCCAGCAAGTGCCGGGGCGCCGGCCGAGGCCACAGGGCGGGTGGGCGACGTCTCTGTCCGGAGCCAGCGAGCGCTCGGGGGGCCCGGGGGGGCTGGCGGGTTCCCCGCGCGACGCCGGGTGCTGCAGCCCCGGGGAGTGAACCGAGCGCCCTCTGCCAGGAAAGTCAGTCCTAGAGCCGGGCCGCGAAGGGTGCCCGGTCACCTGGGACGCCGCGCCAGCGCCAAGCCGGACCGCGGGAAGCAGGTAAGCCCGCCAGGCTGCCTGTCTATCCCGGCGCCGGAGTCGCCCGCGGGAGACCGGGCCCGGGGCGCCGCGCGTGGCCAGGCTCCGGGGCTCCACAGCCTCCCGCAGCGCGCAGACCCCCACCCCCAGCTCCGCCCGACCCCGCGCCACGCCCGGCCCCGACCTGCCCCGGCCGCGTCCTCACCTCGCGTGGACCGCTGCAGCCCCGGCGGTGGCGCGCGGACATGCCCTCGGGGCGCACCCGCCACGCCGCGTGTCCGCGCGGTGGCCCCTTCCCCGGCCCCAGGCGCCGCGGTCAGCGCTTCCGAGGGGCGGGGAGTGGCCCGGGCGGGGGCTCCCGCGGACAGCGCTGGGGGAGGAGAGCGCGGCGGGAAAAGCCCCAGTGCCCGGCTCCCCCACCTCCGCCGTGGGCCCTGCCGGGAGGGCGAACGGGATGTCTCCCCGGGATCCGCGCTACGTGCTGCGACTTGGCGAGGGGTGAGGGGCGCGGGGAGGAGGGACGTACCCCGGTTATGTAACGGACGGGCCCGCGCTGTCCCGAGCCGCCTCGCTCCAGGACCGCCCGAGCCCTGCACCTCGGCAAGCAGAAGGGGGGCCCCGTGTCCCCTCCGAAAAACTTTCCCCTGCACGGTCAGAGAGCACGATCTCGAAAAAGAACGCAGGGACTCCCTTAGGCGTGTGAGACAGGGGTCTGCAGTCTGCCGGCCGGCCCTTCCCATTTCACAGCACGGGAAACTGAGGCCCCGAAGGGTTAGGTAAAAACATCGTCTCCTGAAGTTGGATGGAGCTGCCATCAGCTCCCTTGATGACCTTACACAGCTTACTCACGTCTCTGACCCTCCGTTTCCTCACCTGCAAAATGAGAATACTAATAGTGCTCACTTACTGTGGTCGCTGCCGGGACCCAACGAATGGGGCTCAGGCGCCAGGTACATAGGCTCCCCCAGCAAACGCTACTTCCCTTGGTTGTGCTAAGGTTCACCCAGCTCCCCAACCTTTGCCTTAAAGTCCGCTGTCTCACCGGCCTGAAGCCCGAGCTGCCTGCGCCTGCCGGGCGGTACCCAGGGCAGAAGCGAGCTCTCAGAACTGACAAGGCTCCTTCCAACTCCTTTGGTGTCTCCATCCTTGCTACCCAACAGCATCGTCATCATCTGGGCGCTTGCTAGAAATGCAAGATATCGGGCCCAATCTCAGCCTCTGAATCATAATTTGCATTTTAACAAGAATCCTTAGGTGATGAAGTCGGTTGTACATCTAAATTTCAAAATGAGTGCAACTTCCTGAAAAACTTGAGAAGGGAAACAGAACGTTACTGAGCAGGGGCCACACAAGGTCTTAGGGTATTTTTAAATAGATGAGTGCAGTCATCCCTCATGCCACCCACTGGCTAGTTTGTCTCTTTCCCTCCACGTTTCCTGCCATTTAACTATATATCTGGATTTAAGTCTTATTTTTCACTTGCAAATAAGTCTGGGTTACATCTAAGTAATAATTAGTGAATCTCTGTCTAACACACACACACACACACACACACACACACACACACACACAAATAACAAATACAGCTTGTAAAAGAATTCTGTAGCATTGAAACTTGACTCATAAGTTTAGAGGCAGGGTTGAGCCCTGAGCTGTCATCTGTGAAGGTCTTTAGGTTTAAAGGCTCGAATACCTTTGTGGTTCAGAAAAATACTTCTCTTAGTTAAACATTGTTTGGGTTTAAATAGCATAGGACAATCAATCTTTTAAAAAGTTTTGGAGCCTAGAAAGAAACCTCACAGGCTTCCTTCTGCCTAAGTCACCACTTACAGGGGCTCTAGCAAAGCTCAAAGCAAATATTCTGTTTATCTCATTAAATGCTGTGTGTTTGGGTTTTTGTTGGTTTGTTTTTGATTCCTAAAATGTTCAGATTTAGTTTGCCTGATTCTTTCTCTGGCAGAATGATTCACATCTTTTGAGAGATGAGTCATTTGTGAATCATTGGTGATGAGGAGAAGGCTAATGCTGATACACAAAGGTTACTTCCATCTGCCTACCCTTTGGGGTTTCCTGTCCAGGCTGCTGAAGGAGCTGATGCCAATGTGGGGGCCGGGCGTGAGGGGAGTGCAGTGTGGAGCGGAGCAGGGGAAGATGGAAAGAGGACAGAAACCTCCTTCTCTGAGGTCTGAGGGTTAGGGGAGCTGGGAAGGGGAGCAGACAGCCTTTCTATTTGACCCAGGAGGGAGAGAGAAAATACCGCAGCATCTGTCCTAAACAGCGCTAACCAAAGAACATTCTGCAATGGTAGAAGTGTTCCCTATTTGTGCCACTGTCCAAAACACCCATGACACATGACTATTTGCAGTTACATTTTAATTAAAGTTCAGGGGGTTTTGTGCATTTGGTTTTTAGTGCCAGCCTCTGTCACTGACCACATTTCCAATGCTCCATAGCAGCATATGGCTAGTAGCTGCCATAGTGGACAGCATATAAAACATTTTCTTCATCACAGAACATTCTGTTGGACAATGGTGCTTAGAGACCAGGGTTTTGGTGAAGACGTGAGCCCAGATAGTCCAGCTTTTCCAAATCTTGCTCAGAACCTCACCTGTCCTAAGGTGGGTGGAGGGATTGATCATTAAACCTAGGTCGCTGAATCTTTGTGAGAGTCAAGATGGGATGATGCACAGAAAGTGCTGAATGCAATGCCTTGAATGTAGTAAAGACACAAATTCTTCATCAGTATGAACATTAATAAACATTTTACATTTTAAAAAGTTAGGGGGATATGGTACAATGCTTACATCATTATTAGTTAAATAAACTTTTGCCAATGTGGTCGGCTGCTGTGGAATCGCCAGTACCATTTAGAGCCGTGCCCCAACGGCCTCACCTCACCTCTCCCCCACACGGAGGTGGGCACGACCCCCACTGCTCTGGCCTGCAGTCACAGTGCACTTGGTCGAATCCCTACCATGTGTATCTAGTAAATAACAAGCATGTTAACTAAAATCACATTGCCCCATGGTTCAGGAGAATCAATTTTCAGATGTGATTCTCAGAAACATGACACCTTAGGGTACATCCATTATGGAAGGAATTGTTTGTTCCCATTATTTGGTCAAACGAGGATGCGTGGGCTCAGCAGAGAGGAATGAGAACATTGGCTCTAGATAAGTAATGTTTGAGGTGTCCACGTCAGACCGGAAGCTACCAGAAGGTTGGGGGCTAGGGACAGAAACTTAGGGCTATTTCCTAAATAGAATTTGAAAATTTATTTTTATGACTCATAAAGATTCTAAAGATAGGCACAAACAGCATTTAAAAAGATGCAAGTATTCTGTGCTTTCTGTTATACAAATTAGGCCAATACATGGAAAGGAAATAGTGAAAGGAAATATAGATTGCTAAATAACCTTCTTAAACTCCTGTTGTTCTGACTTTGAATGATCACATCCTGTGGGCACCTTTCATGTCCCACGGTGTTCATTGTCTTCCTTGGCCCGTTTTCATCACTTTACTTCTTTCCTTATAAACGTTTTTGCAGAAGGCAGCCACCATCTCCCTGCTCTCCTTCCTTAACCTGATCCCGATGCCCCATTGCCATGGCTGTGCGAACACCTGCCTGGAATAAGGGAGAAGGCAATCCTGCCATTTCCAACAACATGGATGAACCTGGAGGACATTATGCTACATGAAATAAGCCAGACAAAAAAGACAAGTACTGCATGAACTAATTTACATGTAGAATCTAAAAAATTCAGACTCACAGAAGCAGAAAGTAGAATGGCGGTTGCCAAGGGCTGGGTGGTGGGGAAATGTCAGCCAAAGGGTATAAATTTTTAGTTACAAGATGAACAAGTTCTGAGGATCTAATGTACAGCATGGTGACATGATACAGTGTATTGAGGTTTGCTAAGCAAGTAGATGTTACAAGTTCTCACCACACACACACACACACACACACACGGTAAATATGTGAGGTGAGGATGTTTTAATTAGCTTGATTGTGTACGAGTGCACTTACATCAAATCATCATGTTGTACACCTTAATATTCAAGTCTGTTTTCATTTATACCCCAATAAAGCTGGGGGAAATTAAAAATAAAATAAATCAAATACAAACAGTCTTCCTTGACCACATAGAGTGTAGATTATTTAATGGCAGGAAACTCCTCTGTCTCATTTACTATTTATTTCCCCAGGGCTGACAGAGTAGAAACTTCAATAAATCTTTGGGGCATGGTGAATGTTAGCTGTGCATCACTTTTGTTGTTCACTTCTATTGTTCTTTCTCTTTAGACTCATTCAATTAGTATTTAGTAAGCATTTATTCTAAGCGAAGTCAGTAACCACAGGCAGGACTGTGGTAGCACCACACCTAACCCAGTATTTTATCCCTGAAATCAACAGTCTCCCGTCTCAGAGCTGCTGAGCAGTTTGAGAGTTCTCTGACCAATCCAAGACTCCTCAGAAAACACTGGGAATAGAAATGCATGTTAACTGGAAAATAGGAAAGAAAAAGAGACGGAAAGAAAAGGTGAGAAGTTCTCCATGATTTGACCCATAGACTTGGTGACCTACCTTTTCTTGATCCCATTGGAAAAACACACAGGCTCTAAGAATTTTAATAACATTGAGTTTTGTTTCCCAGTTAATTTATTCAGAATGTCTCAAGTTATTGTTCAAACTTTTATGTTATTTTTTTTTCTGAAGTATCTGTTTGGTTTTAGCATTTTGTTTCTCCAAATTAAATTTAAGTAAAATTATTTGATTTCCATAATGTTAAGAGCTGATGTATGCCTCGTTCCCTTCTCTAAAGAGCTGGAGTGGGCAGTTGTAAGGAATTGATTGATATTTATTGAGTTTCTGTGATATCCCAGGCCCTGTGTCTGTATTTTATTCGATTCTCGGACTACCTATTTTCCAGTTGAGGCAAAAGTGGCTCAGAGTGGTTACATTGCCCAATATTATGCAACTGTAAAACAGGGCTGGCATATGAAACAAGGTCCTTCTAACTCTGGAGTAGGTTGATTGCAACAACAGCTGGGATTCTTCCCACCTCTGTTTCCAAAGGGCTAGTCCAGTGATTGTTTTAGCCAGTGGGAAAGAGGAGTAAAGATGGCTCAATTCTGAGTCTAGACCTTAAAGGGCCATTCCCCCATCTGGCTCTCTCTCAGAACCATACATCACCATGAGAACAAGCCTGGGGTGCCTGCCCCAAGATGAGAGAACACATGGGGCTGAGCTCAGGCAGCTCAATCACCCCAGTCCAGAGCCCAGACACTAGAGGAGCCAAGCCAAGATCAGCAAAGCTGGTTATTATCCCCACAGCAGGCTTCAGGCACACAAGTGAGCCCACTGAGACCAGCTCAGATCATCAGGACTAATCAGCCAACTTACACACTCATGCACAAAATAAAGTGTTGCTCTTGTAGCTATTGAGGTGTTGTGGTCTATCATGTGGCATTATTTAAGCAAGAAGTAACTAATATAAACTCACTATTCCTGGAATTCTTATATACGAGGGCTGTCCAGAAAAAAATCCAGCCATAAATGCCTCTAGTTTTCATATTACATGACTGGATAGTTTCTGGACAGCCCTTGTATACCTTATAATAGCATAAAGAGAAAAGTTTTGCAAACACATCTATCACAAGTTTCCCTCCCTCACCCCAAGTTTTTATCATGCTATTATGTTCTTTTCACTTACTCAAGAGAAAAAACCATGTTGTGAGCAAGATATTAGAAGAGAAATTATTTGTGTTTAATGGGCCAATTTAATGAGCAACTAAATTGCAAACTGAGCTATCATGCAAGTCTCTTTCATTTCTATCATCAGACATATTCAATGCAAACAAATCAACCAATATTATTGAGTGTTTAGTCTGTATAGGCACTATGCACAGTACAATGATGTTTTAAGACATGGTTCCTGTCTTCAAGAAATTTACAATGTAATTGAAATATAAGTAGCCATGCAAATGGGAGTAGTTGAATAACAATAAAAGATTTCAAGAACCCCTTCACCACAACCGTATGTTTCAAAAAGAATATATGCATGATTATTTTGATAAAGGAAGTCAACATTTGCTAGGAGAATTTAGAGAAGTTAAGATGCTAGGTGAAGGCTGCCTTTATGGGTGGGGCTGGAACTTCATGGAGCATTTCAATAAGCAGACAGGAAGACTTTCTTGGTAGGTGAGGCTACAGGTAATAATAGTAGCAGTGGGAAAGTGCAAGGTGTATTTGGCAGTGAGTAAATAAGTCATTTTGATGACAACAGAGAAAATCAATAGGACCAAGTGGCTGATTAGATATGGAGTGAAAGAGACACGAGAAGCATGCGTGTTCTCCAGCCAGGAGAATGGTGATCATTAACAGACGAAAAAGCTATGAGGTAGCAGCTGGTGAACTACTCAATATTAGTCACGTGGAGTGCAAGGCAAGCATGAAATAGCCAGCAGGCAGCAGGAAAATCAGGTCAGAGGCCAAGGAGGTAGTCCAAAGGTAGAGATGTGACTTGAGAATCTTCAGTAGAAAAGAGCTGAGGTGGCACCAGAGCAGCGAGGCAGACTGGACCTCCGTGAATGCCTGCAATGTCCGGTAAGAGAGATAAGAGGCCCAGCTGCTTGCTAAACAGAACGTAGCGAGTGGCGCATAAGTCACATGTGATAACCATCGGAAAAGAGAGAGAGTTATATACCAGTAGAGTGGAAACATTCTCCTTCAAGAGAAGATTGATGATAATAAGTAGGACGTGCTCAAAGCAGGACCAGACGCTCCTGTAAGTCATTTGAAGGGATGCCTGGTTCTCGCTCACCCACTAATAATGGAAACACAGTGGAGACTGATTAAATTTATTTGCGGGAAAAAAAAAAATCCGCCAGCTTTGTTTGGGGCTGATTTATCCTTTTTATTTGATGATCTCCTTAATGGCTTCATTAGCGAGTTTCAGCTTCACCTTTATTTCTCACGGTTATAGATGACACCATGATGACATCATTGAAAAAGTACAAATTCATCCCAACCATTGGAAGAACCACTCGAAGAGTTTCTAGCAATATAAATAACAGCCATCATTCTATTTTATTTCAATAGAATGTGAAGAATAAAAAAGCATAAAGTAAGAAAAAAGCTATCTTATTTTTTATTTTTAAAAAGTTTATAAGAGAAGCCATAAGTCTATAGTCACCAGACACATCCACATTAGCCAGTCTGTTCTATATGTGCTCCAAGTGCTATGCCCCAGGAATGCTACATGTAGCACCCAGTATTTTAACAAGCTTTTCAAGTGGCCCAGCACCCTAAAATTTGAGAATCATAACCTAGATATTCTAGGAAGACCCAAGGACATTTGAAATAGGGGAAGGTACCCCACTAGACAGGACCCAGCCCTCCCCCTTTTACCCCCTCTTTAAGTAGAGAGAAGTACTGCATTATGGTTTTATGACATTGGGCTTCCATCCATTCCATTTATCAAGCCAGAAATCTGGGAGTCACCCCTTACCTCCCCTATCAGTTCACCAGCAAGCCCTGTCAATCATCTCATTACAATATATCTCAAGATCAGACTGCCTTTTTCCCACGTGTACTGCCAGCACCCTAACCCAGTCCACCGCCTTCTCTTGCCTCCTCCTGCAGTAACTTTCTATGCGATCTCCTTGTTTCTGCTCTTAGCCTTCTCCAGTTCATTCTCATTAGAACCCCAAGAAGGTTGCCTTCAAAACTTAAATTATATCACACGGCCTCACAACTTAAAACATTTCTGTGGTTCCCAAAGCACTAAAACAAAATCTGGGCTCCTCTGATCATGGTCCATAAGTGTGTCACACCCCTGCCTGTCTCTGCATCATCTTATGCCACACTCCTCACATCTTGATATAATTCCAACCACTGTTTTTTTGTTTTTGGTTTTTTTCTCAGCACCAAGCCTAGGAGGCCAAGTCCTTTGGATTAGCTCTCTTTTTGAAAAGAACTCAGTTTAAATGTCATCTCCCCAGAGGTCTTTCAAGGCCATTTTATTTATTCAATTTCCCTTTCTCCATTATCTTCCACATTAGCACTTTTTTTGCTTCCTTCATAACGTTTACTGCAACTTGAATTTTTGTTTGCTTTCATTTTGTTTGACTTTAAACAAAAAGCTCAATGAGACTAGGAACCATGGTGCCTGGCATATATTAGGAACTCGATTATTGGGTGGATGGATGAATGGATGGATGGGTGGCTGAAATGGTCCAAAGCTATCAAGGTATGGGAAACCCTTGATACAGGCAAGTTAGAAACAGGTCAGACAAGTAAGAATGAGCATTCTGAAATTAAATTCCATTCCAGACTTACATTGGTGACTGATGATCTAAAATTCCGAAGACCATTTTCTTCCAACCCAGTGGTGCTGGATTACATGGTTTGGGGAAACATCTATGAAATCAACAAGTTGCTTTGCCCCTTTGGAAGAGGGGTTCATTAATGTTCCTCTGTAGGTACAAAGATACCCCAGGAAGAAATAAGAGTCTGAGTTCTTTGGGAGAGAATGCCAATTGATTATACAGCATTCTTAATTAAAACTTCTTATGATTCTATTAAAATCATTTTAATCGCTTCTCAGCCTTTTGGCTAAGATCAAGTGTAAAATCATTTTAATTTCCTATGACCTCATTTTTAAATTATAGGCTTTTGACCAAGAACAGTGTTGCGATCTGTTTTGGAGTTGGGTATCATCTGGAGAGGGTCTAGAGCAGTATTATTGAATTGCACTGTATTTCCCATTACAAATGGGAGTGGACATGTGAGAGGAGGGAGCAGTATCACGCACGCAGGGGTAAAAGTGGGTGAGGATGATGAGAACTAGCTCTAAGGTCCCTTCCAATTGCTTCTGATGTTCCAATTCCAACTCAGCCAATTCAGCCCAACCCAACAAACACATATTTGGGGGCTTCTGAGTGCCAGAAACGGAGCTGACAACATGGCAGTGAACAATTGCGACAGTCGCTCTGCCCTAACGGATTCTGGAGGTAGTAAAATCAGATGGTGATGTCAGTACTTGGCTCTCCTCTTGGGATGTCATTTTGACAGAAGAATTAGCCATGTGCAATCAGCAACCAAAAAAATAGCACTTTCTCGAATGATGCCCCAATTTTTCATCTCCAGTCCCGTGAAATGACCATGGACGTATTTGAAATGGCCCCAGAATTTGAAGTCACAACTGCTTTCACTTGAATGTTCCTTCATCCCCTCATTTATTTGAGCTCCTTCACCATATGCACATGTTTGTTTTCCTGTGTGATACTGAACCATTATTTTCTTAATTTAATAGTAAAATCCCTATGCACTGCTCTTCTTAGCTTTATGGATTAATAGAATGTCTGCCTTGCCCAGAATTTCTTGATATGTTATCCTGCAGCTGCTTTCTAAACCACTGTTGCTCACACTGGATAGCACCATCACGCTGCCTCTTTGTAACCCAGGGCAGCCAGCGTAGTGCAGCTTTTGTTTGCTCATTAGTCCCTCTGCAATCATTATGCCATATTAGCCACCATTCTCGTTGTTGGTATAAATCACTCTCTTTTGAATCATCTCAGCCTAACACTGCCAAGTAGCATTGTTCATTTCAAGCCTAACTTACATAAACTTGACAATAGCTGCCTTGCTAATTGTCAGACATTTCCTCCACTTTTTTCAGCTATTTTGTGACTGCATGGAAAGAATACGGATTATGTAGCAATGTTGGGCAAGTCATTAACTTCTCCGAGTCTGTTATTTCGTCTGTAAAATTAAGGGATTGAATAAGGTTAGAGGTTAAGCTTCCGGATAATGAAGCAAACATAGCTCTCAGATAAGCTTGGATTAGCCCTCTCAATGAAAACTTCTCATTCACTGATAACCTTCTAAAATTAGGAGATCTCCCAGGAAACTCCAGATTGCTGGCTTCTCTTAAAAAATCAAAATCTGAGTTCCCGTGAACAATCTGGCCTCAGAGACTCTGTCAGTCTCGTATTCCTCTCACAAATGACGGGAGGAAAGCACGCCTCCCCGCCACCCCCACCCCCGTTCTCTTCTCAGCACTTGAAGATGGTTATGCCCCCATGTTCTGTACCAGGTGAAATCCAACAGGAGACTTACAAGAACCAAATTTACAAAAGGAAGCACTCTCAATGGCCTAGAAAATTCTTTGAGAAAAGAGAAAAACAGCAATCTCACCTTTGGTCTCTATTCCTGTTGTGACCTTGTATTGTTTAATATTTATCACAGTTTGGGTGGGACAGGTTTGTTTTCTTAAAATAATTGTGAAGGATGAGGTAGAGGGAAAGGTGGTTTATCTTGCCCCCTCACCCCTCTGGTTCTCCAAACCCACCTTTCCTAGAGCAGTTCTTTCTGTTTGGTGACTTGGGAGAAGGTGTGTTTGTATAGAGCACAGTGGGTCTTATTTTGGATTGTTGAAAAAAGGAGAGAAGAAAATTCTACCTGAGCTGGTTGGGAGCAAGTGGTCTTTAAATTGGACACCTGTTCTCCATTTTATTTATTTATATTTTCTGTCTGGCCCTTTTGGTCATCTGAGTTTCCACTAGATAATTTCTAAGTTCCTTTCCATCTTAATAAATCTAAACATTTCTAAAATATTTCAAGGGTGCTAAGCCTCTGAAAACAGGTATGTTCCTCCCTCCCTTCCTCCCCTGACGGAATATATCACCCACCTAAACACAAAGATACAACTCTTGTCTGCCTTCCATTAAGTCCCGAGCACCTACATAAATCCCTAGCACCTAAAGCACTCAGTAAATATTTGTGGAATGAAGTATTCAGGGTTAGCAGTTACCTTTGGAAAGGGTTCATGATAATTAACAGAGCAAATTAGTGTCCAAGAGGGCACAGATAATCACCCCAATTGCAAGATCATTATTCTTTGTTACCCAATAGAAAGGAATAGCCAGTTGGTTAAATATTTTGTGGTTTAAACTCCCTATCAACATGTCCTTGGTACAAATACAGTTAGGTTTTCAGATTTTATTTTTATTTTCACAGACAGATGGATATATACTCTAGGCAAGAGTGAAGCAAAAACAGTAACCTCAGTCTTAAAGGAATAAAAAACTTGCTTCTTGACGAAGAGTAGACTCAATGCACTTTCTGAAAACCAAATTTCTGAATGCAGCCAGGGTGGGGCTAGGTGGCAGGACGCGCCCCCTTGTGTTTACTGTTGGGACTTGCATCACCTTTCCTTACAGTCAGTCCGTGAGTGGACCTGTACCTGCCCCTGGCGACTTGTTAGGCACTAAGGAACATCACTGAGCAAAACACAACTCCTAAGCCCTAGTGTGAGAAATGTTCGTCGATGATACAATCATTAGAATACATACGGAATTTTCAACTGCACCGACTGTTTTGGAGGAAAGAATATGGTGCTTTGAGAATGATTCACCTTTAGTCTCTGCCTCTCAAGATAATCAGCATAACATATAATACATTAATTCATTGAGAACTCAATATGCCCAGGTAGCAATACTCTATATGCTAAGTATTTCTCATGCATTATCTCATTTATTCCCTCAAAAACTATAGGCAGGTAATGTGTTGATAAATAATTTGCACAAGATCACACAGCTAGTAAATGGTAAGACTAAAATGTTTAATGTTTAATTTTCATGTTCTTTACTAACTGAAAAACAAAAAGTAAACAACCCAAGACACTATAACAGTGCTTGCTATATGTGAGGAATGTGTGAACCCTTAAAGGAACTTCAAGAAGTTCTCACAGATTTCCCCATCACTACACCCAGGGTAAGCTTGTGAAAGTCAAAGGGGCAATATAGTAGACCCAGCAAACTCAGGGGGCTCTATTGCAGGCCTCACAAGCTCAATGACTGAAAGTAACCTCACAGGATGGTCTGATCATAAATTCCTAACTGAGCAGGTCATGGTGGATAGTCGTGGCCCAAGCCTATAGCTTCCTTAGCAAAGGTCAGTCTCTACAGTAAGTGAGCCTTGCCCATTATTATGCATCTATGACAGCAAACCTTTGAAATGTCAAAGTAATTTTTATTTTCAGACCCCTCAGAGGCACAAATGCTGGCATCAAAGCACAAGACCATGAAATTCCTCATTGTTATCTTATAAATGTTGAATGTTAAGTATCCCGTACCCACCAATGGAAAAGAAGTGTGTATCTCTCCATTTTACTTTTTATCCAGTCCTAGAGATTTCCCCAGTTGGCTTTTCCCACCTCCCTAATCTACCACCAGTGGATTTCAAGGAACATTCCTTATGTTTTCTCTCTTTTGATTCTAAATTCATAAAAAGAACTGCAAAACTACCATTCTCAATCCCTTGAGAGCTTGTTTCCAAGCACGTTCTCAGATTTGGCTCCAATAAACTCTTATATAAATTTAAATTATTTTGATCATAATGCTTGTTGGTTTTGTTCATGTAAAAAGTTTAGGTATGAACTTTGTATGTCTTTAACTCTTACATGAACATAAAACAAAAGCAAATGTACAAGTTAAATACAAACAAAACTATCACTCAATATGGTGTATTGTAATAACTTCAAATTAACAGCAACGATGTGACACTCATTTAAAAATAAAACACATGAAGGGAGTTCCCTGATGGTGTAGTGGCTTAAGGCTTCGGTGTTGGCGCTGTCAGTGCTGCGGCCTGGGTTCGATTCCCAGTCAGGGAGCTACCCACATACCAAAAAGCAAAAAAAAAACAAAAAAACAAAAAAACAAAAAATAAAACACATGAGATTACTACCATCGGTTAGGCACTGTTCTCATCATTGGAAATACAGTGACAGAGACAAATAATAAAAACATAAGTAGTAAATATAGTGCATCAGTTGGCAGTCAGTCCTGTGGAGAGAAACATAGCAAGGAGAATAGTTAACAAGGTGGTCAGGGAAGTGGCATTTATGCAAACATCTGAAAGAGGTGAAGGAGCATGCTTGTTACTACCCACCGCATTCTAATGACCCTGGAGCAGCACAAAAGACCCTAATTTGAGAGTGTGTTTAGTATGCAATACTTGAAGGAAAGCAAGGAGGCCAGTAGGATTAAAGCAGAGTGAACCAGGGAAGAAATTGTAGAAAATGAGGTGGGTCAGGGCAAGGGTGTATTGTGTGCCGAAGAACCATTTATACACAGTTCTCCTTCTCTGCCTAAGTAAGCTGATGCCTCTTCACACTCGAGTCAACTTTCATCCTGGTCTTCTCTGGAAATCTCTCCCCAACCCTGATTAGACAAGCATCCCCTCAGGACACCTTGACACCTTGTGCACAACCCTATCCCCGTGCCCACTACTGCATTCTAGCTGGAGACTTACCTGCTTTTGCCAACTAGAAAACAAGCTTTTAGAGAATAGCAAGCTTTTTTCTCAAATTCTTCAATGCATAAACACCTTTGGTGATAATACATAATTAAGGCAGGTATTTGTTGAATGAATAAATAACATCGGTAATAGCTCATAGTAATGGCAATCAGACTGTATTAATAGTAGCTGCTGGGCATGTAATACTTGCTACGAATCATGAAGGGTCACTAGGTGCCAGGCACTGAACTGAAGTAGGCTTATTGTCATTGGTCACTGTTCATTATCTTCCAGCAACTCTACAAATTAGATATTATTTCCAAATTTAAGTGTAAAAGAGATAAAATTAGACAGGTTAAATAATTTACATTTTACAACCCAGAGCCAGGATTTGAATCCAGATTTATCTAAATCCAAAGGTACACCAACACATGTAAATTAGGAACTGCTTTTGATATACTTTCCCAAATCCTTTAAAGCAGCGGTGTCCAACCTGTTGGCTTCCTTTGCCCACACGGGAAGAAGAATTTGTCTTGGGCCACACATAAAATACACTAACACTAATGATAGCTGATGAGCTAAAAAAAGAAATTCACAAAAAAATTTCATAATGTTTTAAGTATGTGTGTTGGGCTGAATTCAAAGCCATCCCAGGTGGCAGGTGGGATGTGCCTGCTTTAGGGCAAGCTTGTCCAACCCACGGCCCACAGGCCGCAGGCGGCCCAACACAGATTTGTAAACTTTCTTAAAACATTGCAAAAATTATACTCATCAGCTATTGTTAGTGTTGGTGTATTTTATGTGTGGCCCAAGACAATACTTCTTCCAATGTGGCCCAGGAAAGCCAGAAGTCTGGACACCACTGCTTTGAGGAATAAGTGTCAACTGCAAGAAATACAATGTATTTACATTGATTGACATCAGTGTCGTTTTTAAGGAAGAGAAATTAAAGTTCACCTGTTAATCATTGTCACAGTGAAGAGGTGGGCATAGTTTGAGACGAGGAATACGTGGGGACCATCTGGAACTGAAGTGAAATGAGGAGATGGAGACCACGGATCCTGTGGAAATGTTAACTGTGCAGGGAAACATCCATAAACACTGGCATCCTTGTAGTCCTTGAATGTTATTCTCATTCTTATTATACACTACAAAGCTATGTTTATATATGTACACAGAAAACAGGCCAAAAGGGTATAAAGCAAAGTGTTCTAGTTGTACCTAGGCTGCAGAGTTTTGCATTTTCCCTGTGAACTTCTGAATTTACTAAAGTCTCCACAACTTAAAAAAGAAATCATGATGTTGATGTATTCTAGAACTGTACACTTGAAACCTATATAATTTTTTAACCAATGTCATGTCAATAAATGTAATTTTTAAGAAAAGTTTAATAAAACTGAGTAGGAAAATGAATCCAATTTTTTTTAAATGGGCAAAAAAATCTGAAAAGACAGCTCACCAAAGAAGATACACAGATGGCACCAAAGCATAAGGAAAGATGGTCAACATCAATATCATTGAGGAAATGCAAATTAATACAGCAGTGAGATACTACCACACACCTATCAGAGTGACTACAATCCAAACACTGACCCCAAATACTGGCGAAGATGTGAAGTAATAGGAACTCTCATTCATTGGTAGTAGAAATGCAAAATGGTACAGACACTTTGGAAGGCTTGGTGGTTTCTTACAAAGCTAAATATATTTGTACTATACAATCTAACAATCACAGTCCTTGGTACTTTCCAAAGGAATTGAAACCTTATGTCTACACAAAAACCTGTGCACTAATGCTCATAGCAGCTTTATTCATAGTTGCCAAAACTTGGAAACAACCAAGATGCCCTTCAATAGGTGAATGGACAAAGAAACTGTGGTACATCCATACAGTGGAATATAATTCAGCACTAAAAAATACTGAGCCATCAAGCCATGACAAGACGTGGGGCAACCTTAATTGTATATTGCTAAGTGAAAGAAGCCAATCTGGAAGGGCTACATCCTGTATGATTCCAACTTTATGACGGTCTGGAAAAGGCAACACTATGGAGACAGTTAAAAGATCAAAGGTTACCAGGGGTCAGGGAACAAATGGATGAATAAGGATTATTTTAGGGAAAGGAAACTGTTCTGCATGATACTATAATGGTAGGTACGTGGTATTATACATTTGTCCAAGTGCATGGAATGTGCAACATCGTGGGTGAACCCTAAGGTAAAGTGTGGACTTTAGTTAATAATGTGTCAGGATAGATGAATCAATGATAACGAATGTATAGCTCTGGTGAAATACCTTGGTGGAGGAGGCTGTTGTTGGGGAACGGGTACATAGGAATTCTCTTATTTTCCACTCAGTTTTGCTGTGAACCTAAAACTGCCCCCAAATTTTTTTAAGTCCATGATGAGAAAGTTTGCTGTTCAAAATTCAGCAGACTGCATTGCAAAAACCCATGGACTTGTCTACATTCCTCGTCATTCTGGGAATAGAATTATTCATGACAATAAAGTGCAGGTAACAGCAAATTCAAGAAATATAGGAGAATATGCTTCAGAATGCTGCCAAAGTTGGAAAAGTGCTCACAAATAATCATCTCAGAGGACAAGACTGAAAAAAATCCCCTCATCTGACTTTGAAGTAAACTAACAAATCAGCTAGTGGGGCTGGATGGCGAGCAGAGATTTGTAGGCCTTTTCAGTTACTTCATAGGCTCGTGGGGAAAAAATGTATTGAACATCTAAATAGACGTCATCAGAATGAAGATGGTGACTAAGGTCACGGAGTTACAAGGAGGAAGTCTACACTCCCCTAAATTTGGACAGTTCTCGGCCAGGTTTAACTACTCCTATTTCTCTGCAGGACCACCTCAGCACTGTGTTCTCATCCCGGAGCTCTGTGCAGAGGACAATCCTTCCTTGAAAGCCTCACCATCCTAAATCCCATGACTCAAGACCATCAAAGTATCAACACCCAGTCGACTAACTGGGCATTGACAGTAATACCTAACATTTTATGGGGTATATATGTTTGCCATGCACTGTTCTATGTGTTTCACTGGCATTCACTCAACTAATCTACGTAACAACCCACTAAGGTGACTGTTAATATTGTCTCACTTTGTGAGGAGGGACCAAGGCACAGAAAGATTGTTCTGTTACTGACAAACTGGGAGGCAGTCTGACTGCTCTGTCATGCCATTTCTTAATGGCAATAGCCAGCCCGACAGCCTCCAAAATTTGATTTGCAGGTTGTTCATTGGGCCTGGTTGCTGCTCAAGGGAGCTTGGAGACAGAAATCCAGGCCCCACTCAGCTTGCCAAAATGTAGGCCCACAGGGCTGCATCTGCCCAGAGGTCTTTGTCTACTTAGCACAAAGCTGCTATGAGCCAGGCACAGAGTAGAATGCTTTGTGTGGATTATCTCATTTAATCCATGAGTCCCCACCACCCCTCCCATTCTGTTTTCAAGCTCGCAGTGCTTCCTACACATGTAAAGAACTCTGTCTTGCTTACATTTGAGAAATTTGGGTTACATGAATCATCTAAACCTATCTTTGAACACCAACTCCTTGCTTTGGTTTTATCTGTTGAAAAATGCTTAACAAATGTTACCTGCTTGGGCTGCATCAACTAGGCAACTAGGTCAACTAGGGGAATGACTTTCACTTTGAAATAGGCTCTTAATAACATAAAAATGTAACTTAAACTGTTTTAAACCTGTATTTTTTTAAATTTTTAGTAGTCATATATGCATATTTATATAGTCATTTATTCACTTATGCATCCTATAAACACTCCTTGTCATTTTTTTGAGGGTTAAGCATTATTAGATAAGAAAAATTCAATGAACACTAAAACTGTTGTTACCCTAAAAAAACTCCTAGTCAAATAAAGGAGATAAATAGGAAATGGAACTCATTTGTTTATCATTATATACTTAAGGCTCATTATATACATATGTCAAACTCTGTTTGGCACTAAAGATACAAAGAAGCTCTGAACTGTTATTACCAGAGAAGACAAATGCTTCTCATACTAAAATATATGTTCAGTCAAGTCAAAGTTACCTTATCGAACTAAACTAAACAAACTAGGAATTTCAAGTGCAGAGGTCCCTTAAAATTGCTGTAATTTCTTTACAGAATCTTCTCAAACCACTCTCCCCAGCAATAATCTCAGAGAGATGCTCAAAAGAGAATTACTTTCTAAGTAGTTAAAACTCTTGGTAAGCCCTGAGCTGAATTACACTGACTACCTTAAAAAGAATAACATTTGTATGCATGATGTAAATGCTGACTGTGAATTTTTAAATCATCAAAATTAGTAACAATTACCATAGTGCTTCCGAAATTAAAATGCGTTTTCACAAACATGTTTCCTTTGATTGATACTCATAAAACCCCTGAGGGAAGATATTATTTACTTTCTAGAGGACTAAGCAAACCCAGTGCCGTGTGCCCATGGTCCCTTAGCTAGTAGGTAGAGCCAGGTTTCTAAACCAAACCAAGGCTCATGTAGGTTTCATAACGACATTACAAATCCCCTGTAATATTTTGTTATTTCAGTCTTGACAGGAATGTTATTATTCATTGGCAGCTTATTTAAAAATTTCATGTTACAATAATTCTTCCAATGTGAAAGAGACAGTCATTTTTGAAAATACATCTGAAAAAGTGTATCCTCTTTCTAAGAAGATACTGTTGCCTATGCCAATGACTAGGTCCATGACGTATTGGATGTTGTAGTGTCAAAGCACCCATCATGGCTAATTTCTTAGGTATCCATCAACTTCGCAGTGAAAGCAGTCCTTGAATTGACATAATTTCAGTTTTGTTCATTTCACTAGTCTGGTCAACGACCAGGAAATTTCTAGGAAAGTAATGCCATCTAGTGGTAAAAGCGGGCGCATATTGTGTACCTGCAATAAGCTGCAAGTAAAATACACAGGATAATTATTAATATTCAGCCAAAAAGAAATTGTGTACTGGTCCATGCTATATCATTAATGAATCTTGAAAATATGATGCTAAATGAAAGAAGCCAGACACAAAAGTCACAGATTGTGGGATGCCAATTACATGAAATAACGAGAATAGGGAAATTTGTGGGGACAGGAAACACACCACAGCTTGCCGGGGGTTGTGTGCGGGGGGAATGAGGAGGGACTACTTACTGGGCAGGGAACTTTCTTTGGGGTGATGGAAATGTTTTGGAACTAGATAGTGGTTGCACAGTTATGAATGTACCAAATGCCACTGGATTGCTTCCTTTAAAATGGTCAATTTTATGTTATGTGAATTTCACCTCTTTAAAGCTATTTTTTTAATAAAATGAATCCCTAGAACATACTAATTTATAATATACTCTGCATTTACACAAAGCCATTTGTTGACTCGGGCAATGTCCTAGGCGCTATGAGAATGTAAAGATGTGCAACCCAGTTTCTATCTTTAAAAGTTACACATCACTCAGGAAGGGTGGCACATTCACAGAACAGTACTGGAAGGTAGAATGTGGTTAGTGGCACACAGGAGAGAAAAGATAGCTCCGCTGGTCAAGTGCAGAAGACCCGCCACTCTTCATGGGCTGGAGGGGGACAGACAAAAAAGGCACCTGGCGAAGGTGGTTTCAGAAGTGGACCTTGAGTGAACCAGTCCACTGTGTGGAGAACCTGAGCTTAAATTTAAATATGCTGCCTTTAAGCCCAATAACAGCAGTGTGCCTCTGTCGCCTGTTGCAGCACTGAGATCCAGGCACTAATATTCTGAAAGGCAGCTCTCACCCAACAAGCACTAGACAAATAGCTGAAAGTGAACCCCCGCCATGCATAGCTTTAACTGAGAGCTGAGGGCAGTCTATGGTGTCCTGGCCACCCACAGTTGTGGAGGGTGCTCAAATGGTCTCACCGGGTGATGGCGAAGGGTGCTGGTTTGGGAGAGTTCTGCCTGATTGAGTCAGAGCCCAGAGCCAGGCAGGCTGACTTGGAGAATCAGATCAGAAGGGAGCGAGCAGAAACTGGATTTAGATGCCAGCACAAGGCTCATTCCTTCTTCCCACCTACTATTTGTCTCTGCCTTGCTGCCTTTGGGCAGTCATCTCATTTATTCATCATTATTCATCATGCAGCAAATATTTACTGAGTGCCAGGAACTGTCTAGACTTTGGAAATATAAAAATAAAGACACCATTCCTGCCCACAAAGGTGCTCAGGGTCTATAAAGAACACATCTGTTAACAATTACGATATGATTACATAACTGCTTTAGTGACCATGTGTGCCAAGTACAGTGATGCCCAGGAGAAGCAGGCCTGAAGTCTGATTGGGAGAAAGAAGAGGGCCAGTGGTACCCAACCTCATCGAATCCAACACACTTCCTGTTGGCTATCCTGAGATAAAATTCCTGGATATAATTTATCTACCACAGAATTTTAAAAAGAACCAACAAAATATCATAAAATTGATGCAAAGGAACAAAAAGAGA
Organism: Lyroderma lyra; assembly: GCA_004026885.1. Lineage (NCBI taxonomy): Eukaryota > Metazoa > Chordata > Mammalia > Chiroptera > Megadermatidae > Lyroderma > Lyroderma lyra. Next base: position 132,194 of record PVJL010001061.1, on the reverse strand, counting down.
CAGTAATTTATCATATAAAATGTTTCAACAAGGAAATGGTAATAACTATATTAAAAGATAGAATAAAATCGCTTAAACCTATAGGTAGAAATACCATGAATGTGACAGGTGGGATGCAGAATAATACAGGTATATAGTGTTGGTAACTTAAATGCACAGCCATCCACAAAAACTTGTACAAGAATGTTCATATCAACATATTCACAACAGCCAAAAAAAATTTAGGAAACAATCCAAAGGTGTATCAGACAATGAATGGGTAAGCAAAATGTAGTGTGTTCATACAGTGGAATATTATTCAGCAATAAAAGTAAATGAAGTACTGATACATGGTACAACATTAATGAACCTTGAAAACATTATGCTAAGTGAAATCCAGTTACAAAGCACTTCATAGGATTGCATTTATATGAAACATCCAGAACAGGGAAATCTAGAGACAGAAAGTAGGTTAGTGGTTACCTGGGGCTTAGGGGAAGGGCTGGGGGAAATGGGGAGTGACTGCTAATAGGTATGGATCTGGGGGGAGTAATGGAAATGTTCTAAAATTTACTGTGGTGACGGTCGCACAACTCCATGAATTCTAAAAGCCATTGAACTACATACTTTAAGTGGATGAATTGGATGGTTTGTAAATTATGTCTCAATAAAGCTGTTTTTAAAAAGCAATTTACCATACAGCCTCGTGATTGCTTTAGTGACTGTACATACAAAGTACAGTGGTTCCAAGGAGAAGTTTTTTAAAAGCATCTTTGCTGCCCATAATCCCGTGGTTTGTCAATCCTGATTAGCATCATTCAGGGACAGTTGAAAAGACTGACAACCTGACTCTTTTCCCAACAAATTAATTGAAATCTCTGCAGATAGGGCTAAGGAATCTGTCTTCCACCAAGCCTCTCAAGTGAGTTCTGTGCCCATAATGGCTATTTTACAGCCTATACATATAAGCAGACTTAGCTTGACTGAAAACAGATGGTTGTTGACCTTAGCAAAAGAAGTATCCTGTATTGTGACAAAACTACCAAATACCAAATAGAAAAAATTCTTGAAAAATTAAAAGATGTTTATTTTTATAAGAAAATGTGGTAGACAGAAGTGCAGTGTCTAGTGGTCCGATTCTTTGCGTTGTCTAGGGCATTTAGTAGGCTCTCAAAGAATATCTATTGCCCGAAAGGATGAATCAATGAGTACATAAACATTACCGGTGAGTCCAAATACACGCAGGGAAGTCTAACCAGAGAAAACCTTCATTTGTTCAAGGTTACTGAGTACCTACCCTATGCCAGACTGCATGCTAACCCTTAGGGTCCTACCGAGAGAAGGACTTTGGGATAGGGAGAGAAACGCTGGTGACAGCCCTGTTTTGTCCTTCATCGTTTCTGATGAGGAAAATGAATTGTTTTGGTGTGGGCATGTGTGCCAGCACCAGGTCCCCACAGACCCGGAGCATGGAGCGTCCCGACAGGAGCAGCGTAAGCACTGAAGGCCGTGAGGGGCGAGAATCCTGCGGGTCCCCGCCTCTCCCCGACAGCTGGACACATTTTCAGGGTCATTATTTCGGAGTTAGCATTCCAGTCCTTCCCTTGTGTGTCCCTAAGGACGGAGTCAAAGAGGGTGAAGTCTGTCCCCTCAAACTTCAGAGCAGCAGAACGTTAAGGAGATTCAAATGGACTACTTTTGTTATTTGTGCTCAGTGCCAGTGTAGCCCTGCCATCTGTTTCAAATCATGACCGCCACCACCGCTACCTCGTCTTACAGATATTATATAAATATTTGCAGCGGCTGCCAAGATGAAATTGTGTTAATAGCACGTTTCGAAAGCATGTCATTCCAAGTTTGATGTGTAACAGAAGTATGAGTTTTTAAAAGGCCAGAGAACCTTTTTCAAGTGGAGTGGCATGTAAAGGTCATGTGTATGCTTATTTTGCTTCTCCATTAAAACCAGAAAAGTTTGCCGTTCATTATGACACCAGTTGACTTTTTTAGTTAATACTTTATTAATCACCATCATAACCCTGACTTGATTTAAATACAAAAATGTAGTGTGGTCATATGATTAGAATGTTCTCTGGAGTCCCTGACCTCAGTTGATTAAAATACCAACTTTAACTTTTTTTTGAAGGAAGTGGTCTCTGTCTCCTACCCCATTCCCCATATCAGTATGTTTAGGAACATGAGGATTATTGAAAATAAAGTATGAAGTAATGGGGGACACAGAAAGACAGAAGAGAAGAGAAGGGAAGGGAGCAGGCAGAGAGAATCACTAGGCAGTGTTGATTCTGGAAGCAGAACACGTGCCTCAAAAGTCTTAACAAACATCTCTGCTCAGTGGGTCTGGGCTGTAGACAGCTGCTAGAACAGCCCACTAAGGCGCTAAAAAAAGGGACCCTTGGCTCAAGTGATGTTGACTGGTTCAAATGCCAAAATCGTTAGGGGATTTTGTATGCCACCTGTTGACTCTATATGAATGCCAGAAGAAAGCTCTAGGAGGTCATAATTGTATGAATTGTAACAATTAATAAAGTTTACTTTGAATAGAGTTTTTAATATAATGTGAATGTGTATTAATAAGCTATTAATAAAATAGCAGTCGATGAACACACATTGTAAGTCCATGGAGTAGCTATACAGATATAGAAGTAGATATTAATATATCTATCTCTTTGCCGTGGAGTGATTGATAACGAGCTTTCAAAATGATAGATCTGATACTTCCAAATAATATAGTGAATACAAAGCAAAAGCAAAAAGTAGGCTTTTTTCTTTACATTTCCACTTTATCATCAACTCACTGAGTGGGGGAAAAAACATATCTCGAGTTTTAAATAAATTAAATGACCCTGGGGATAAAAATTTTAGCAATTACGGAGTTCCCTGGTGGTGTAGTGGCTTAAGGCTTCGTCACTGGTACTGTCAGTGCTGCGGCCTGGGTTCGATTCCCAGTCAGGGAACTATCCACATACAAAAAAAAAAAAAAAATTTTTAGCAATTACATAGTAAGAGTTAAAGACAATTTGTTTAATAATCTTTAATTTGGCTCAGGTTTTTCAAAGTAACATGGTCCCAGAATACACAGGAAATTAATAGAGTTTGGTAAAATATCGAAGTACCAAGATGAACAAGTGATTTGCAGTCATTTGAGAATTTTAACATTTCAGAGCTTTAAAGAATTTGAAACAAGCCCTTTCTTCTCAATTGGTGGGATCACCAATTTGTATTTTAAAAAAAGAAGAGGAAGAAGTAATGGCTTTCAATTACTTTTATGCTCAAATTTGGGGAAAATGGAAAGACATCTTTCAAAATGAGAGATTCCTGCATTCTGCCAACCCAGAGATGTGGTGTTGGACTCGTGAGAGGTGATGAATAAGTATGTATTGTATTTAGAAAGCCTTTTATGAAATGGAGATTAATAAACAAGGTTTAGCTTAACTTCTCTTACAGACCTTTATAAAACACACTGTTAGGAAACTGAGTGGTTTCTGTCTTTTTGTCATAGATTTTTGTTGCTGTTGTCTGAGAAAATTTAGAAAATCCCTAGGTGAAAAAGGATTACGTAATTGCAAGGTGTGTTTGCTCTTCCCCAGAGTCCAAAACAATTATACCACGACATTGCCTCCGACATTCAGTTTAATGGTCTGTGGGGGAAGAAATGGAATCGTTACATTTCCATGCAAATTGTCCTTAAAGTTTTTAGTGTCTGCAGCGCACTTCAAATATGCAGGCTCTCAGAGTTCCCTGGTGGTGTAGTGGCTTAAGGCTTCGGTGCTGTCAACGCTGCGGCCTGGGTTCGATTCCCAGACAGGGAGCTACCCACATGTAAAAAAAAAAAAAAAAAAAATGCAGGTTCTTGAGCCATTTTCCTGCTCAAACCCACTCCACCTCTTTGGAGTATACTTTCTCTCAATAAACTATCTCTTTGTTTCATGTCTATAAAAATTTTTTTAAAAAAAGCAAAATGTTTGAGTAATCAGAGATGACAGCAACAATAAGCCCTGGCTGGCTTTATGAAGATGACTTTTGTCACTTCCATATTTGGAAAGAGGGTAGTGGCTTACCTGAGATGACCTTCAGACAATCTTAAATGGAGTAGCTGCCCAGCTAAGAACTTCTCCCCCACAAACTAATCTCAGAACATTCCTTCCTTGTGCCTAAGAGGTATTAGAAAAACGTGGGAGTAGAAGAGAAACTGAAAACTAAACTACAAAACTGGGCTGGCAAAACCAGTTTTAACATAATGAAGGGGACACATTTGTGTCTAATACTTTAAGGGATGCCAGTCATCCCAAGTTGACTGACGTCTATGAGGTGCCATCATTTTGAACGTAGACAGGAATTGGGTTTGTTTAAGCAGTGGTTGATTATGAAACAGTGCTTCTTTCTGCAATTGGGTATGACCTGCGAGAGAATCAGGAAGGTTTATTTTAAGTGTGGATGTGTTTTATTTTTCAAGTGTGGAGTTCTATAATAATTATCTGTATATTGCATTGTGTGCTCACCACCCACAGTCTGGTCTCTGTCACCATGCATTTGACCCCCTTTACCCTCCTCAACATCCCTCCACCCTCCCTTCCTCTGTGAAACCAACATATTGTTGTGTCTATGACTGTTGTTTGTTTGCTACTTTTAATTTTACATCTCACATGAGTGAAATCATATGGTTCTTGTCCTTTTTCACGTAACTTAATTCATTTAGCATGATGCTCCCAATATCTGTCCATGTTGTTGCAAATGGCAGTACGTCATCTTTCCTTATGACTGAGTAGTATTCAATATAGATACACACACACACACACACATACACACACACACACACATCTTCTTTATCCAATCATCCATCAGAGGATACTTAGGTTGTTTCCATGTGTGTCTTAGCTACCTTATATAATGCTGCAGTGAATACAGGGGTATATATATCTTGATAAATCAATTTTTTGGGTAGATACCCAGAAAAGAGACTGCTGGGTAATATGGTAGCTCTAGTCTTAATATTTTGAGGAATGGATATGGATTTTAATGCTAGTAGTAATATAATCTTTAAAACGGTAATTATCAAATATAGGAGTTTAAGGATCATTTGGAGATATTATTTAAATGCATTCTGGGACCCCACTCCGAGATCCTGATTCTGAAGGTCTAGGGAGAGATCCCTAAACAGGCATTTTAAGCAAATTCTTTAGATTATTCTAAGGCATGTTGGTTTACCCTCCATATTAAGATACTTGGTATTATACTTCATAAGGTATAGAAAGGTCTAATCACCATGTTGTGCACCTGAAACTAATATAATGTAAACTATGATTAAAAATAAATTTTAAAATAATTTTTAAAGAAGATACCTGTATTACAAGCATCTTCTTCAATAAAAGCCATCTGACATCCCAGATGCTATGACTACTTAAGCAATTGTGCTGGGCTAAGTCATTGAGAACATAGGATTTTATTTAAAAAAAGAAACCTGCCTTTGACTTACATCATTTCTAGGGACAAAAAAAAATGGACAGGAATAAAAATAATGCAATAAAAATTCCTTTTTAAACCATATTTAAGGGGGGCAATTGATTTAGAAGACAAACTCTTCATAATATAAACAGTAATTAAACATAGTAAGCCATTTAAAAATTAATTATTGAAAAGAGGTTTACTTGCTGAAATTAAAAATTGTATCACCACTAAAAATTTTAAATCTGTGAAATACTAAAAGCCAAATACCTTAATTTCTACACACCTCTCCCAAATTTTAAAAATTAAAAGATTAGTCTTAAAAAATCACATGAAGATGAACGGCTTTCATAAAAAATATAAAATTTTAAAAGTAACATCAGAGCTAAGAAATGCAAGTTACTGAATAAAACAGAAAATATTTATCTCAAATTGTAATAGAGAAAAATTGATATGGAAATCAATAATCGTTCCATTCTGGCATGGGTCTTCACAATTACAAGTCAGTATTAAGTAGACTCCAGTGTTTCTTCCTGCACAGGACAAAATACCTATTATTTTAACTACATGGAAGTTTAGTCAGCAAGTTTGTTAGTGGTTGGTTTGTTTTATAGGCACTTTAGTATGTACAAGGCTAGCATCAATGTTTGTGTAGAGTGTGGTACAAGTATGAGGAAGGTAAAAAGGGAGAAGGCCACATGGAGGCATGTTACCATGAACTGAACAATAATGAAGAACAGCCACCTGAAATTCTGAGCCTGGGTATAAAGAAGCTTCAGTGGAGTGATAGTTACACAGCAGACGTGACCTCTACACGATCCCTTTTGGAAAATGGAGGCAAACATATGGATCAACTGGACCCAAAGAAACCTTGATTTTTCTCAGAAGGCCATTTCAGGATTCTTGATTATAAGTACATGATCGAGGACATGCTCCTTTACCTCTCCAAGCTTCCATCTTTTCTCCTATAAAATGAATACAGGAGTCTCCACTTCATCGACTATCTGGGTGGATTAAAGGAGGTTCCGTACACAGAGTGCCAAGAGCGTGAAAGTCTTACTCCATCAGAACTGTCATTGTTATGGACTCTTATTTGGGTAAACACCTTTCATTCGCATGTGATACTTTGTAAAACTGGCAGGCTCAAGGCCTAATTATTAGAATCACAGAAGCTTAGGTTTGGAAGAATGTCAAGGCCATCTCTGTTCCAAGCTCTCTCTTCACCTAGTGCCTGGTCAGAACTTGAGAGTTCACGAGATTTCAAAGCAGGCTAATAATTTGGTAGTTTCCTAGCTGATATTCCCCAAACAGGTGTTCAGCATTTATTTAACAACTGGAAAATTAGAAAAACAGTGAAAAGTGTATTTTTCACTTCCCATGCTTGGTAACCTTGCTTAGGGCAAGACCTTTAGCATAGTTTTGCAACCTACTATTGAGTGACCAAAATTAACTTCTCTTGGGTTGAAATGTAAGACTGTTACAGCTTCCAAAGTCTCTTTTGCAGCACTGGCTCAATGAGTAAAAGCTGACATTAAAACATGAGTCTTAATTAATCAATAATTAACATTACACAATGAGTTAATAAATGGCTACATCTTAAAGGTTGCATGCCAGTGTATGTAGAATTGTTTGGCATCCAAAAACCTAGGCACAATTTGGTGTTTTCTTTTTAAAATAAGTCTTCATGCCATATACCTCTTTAAAAAGGTTAATGTGTTATATCCAAGTGAAGTGAAGTTACATCATTCTAATGTCCTTCTTAGTGGTCACTGAGAGATTATGCCACTGATGAAACGGTCCTTAAGGTTCTCTGAGACCAAGCTTTATAATGCACAGGGATTTCTACAGGCTGATTTTGCTGAGACAACGCTCACAGTTAAATAATGATCACAATCCTGACTGCCCCGGGTAATTGAGGTCAGACATAAGCTGTAGAAACACAGACCAAAAGGACAGGAAGAATTGTGTAATCAACTGAATGGTCAGGGCAGAGCTAACAAAACTCAATTTTTCTGGACAACCAAACCATTTTCTCCACAATTGCTGGAAGTTCTGTTAGGACCTACAGATAATTGCCTCCCTTCTCCATTTCATTTTGCCTGTCTAAACATTGCACAAGTAATTACTTGATAAATTCAGTATTGATGCTGGTGCTTGAACAGACAAGAGTGACTGTTCACTTTTAAATTTATAAATCCAATATAAATAGTAATCAAACCCCAAAGGAGATTGCTTAAAAATCTCCTGTTTAAAATTCACAGTCCTACTTAACTTGCCTCATTTCAACCCACACACTTACGGAGCTTAATACAAAAACACTCTTGACCTACATGGAAAATAATGTGACATTTGACAAAGGATTCAAGTATTAAATTTAAAAGTATATGCTGCCTTAATTATGGTTTTAATATAAACTCTCTAGATCCATTACTTGCATGCAGGATTAATTAGGGGTCTCTCTCTTCCCCACCACAACATGTATGCATGTATACACAAACATGCATGCACAATGTAAATGCAAGAAAACATAGTCTGAGAGTATGATATGAAAACATATTCACGATGTCAGGGTGAATAAACTGGAGTAGTTAATGGAAAACAGTTACTTTAAAATGTAAGTGTCTCTTAGAGATATACAAGAAGACATAGACCACCTGCTTTACTAATGGAATATGCTAAAATTGACTAATTCATTAGTCAATGGCAGCTAAATTCTTTAGATGCTGAGCCTAGTTAAAATAGCAAATTTCATGAACTGAGTAAAGGGGAGGAATAAAGAAGAAAACATCTACTAGACAGAAAGTCCAATTTTTTTTAGCAGTTTTAAAACCTAAGGGAAATTGTCAAACTCTTCTTAAGCTGTAACTGTAAAAATGAAAAAGGGAATCTATTTAAAAAAAAAAAAAAACAGAAACAAAAGAAACATAGACAACTGGGGCTGAGACTGCTTGCATTCATATCACAGTGCCCCTACTGTAACCACATCAATTTTGGGTCACAGAGATTTGACTAAATGTACTTACTTGGTGGTTGTGTCTAAAAGTGTGATTATTCAAGGAAAGTAGAGGGGAAAAGAACATGGAAAAGAAAAACAAGTAGAATATTTTACAAAACTGAATATGACACCCATTAGGTTTAAAAAAAAATAATCTAATTAACATACATAATTTCACTTTTGTGCTATATTCAAAGAATTTTTTTCAATCTTAAAATATAATTTGCTCTTGAAAATTATCTTTATTGAAATATAATTCATATACCACTTAATTCATTTAAAGTATATATTTTAATTATTTCTAATCAAGTTGTACAACCATCAAGTCAATTTTAGAACATGTTTAGCATCCAAAAAAGAAACCTCATACCTATTAGCAGCAACTCTTCATTTCTCCCAAATTCCCAGCCCTAGGAAACTACTCATCTACTCTCTGTCTCTATAGATTTGCCTATTCTGGACATTTTGTACAAATGGAATGATACAATATGTGGTCTTTTGTGACCAGCTTCTTTCACTTAGCATAGTATTTTCAAGGTTCATCCATGTTGCAATAGGTATCAGTACTTCATTCTTTTTCAAGGCCAAATAATATTTACAGCTATAAATTTTCCCCTTAAGCACTGCTTTGGCTACATCCAATAGTTTTGGCATGTTGTGTTATTTTCATTCATCTCAAAGTATTTTATAATTTCCTTTGTGATTTCTTCTTTGATCCACTGATGATCACACTTAGGAGTATATTGTCTAATTTTCAAATATTTGTGAATTTCCCAAATTTCTTTTGTTACTGATAGCTAATTTAATTCCATTGTTATCAGAGAACATACTTGTATTTCAATTCTGTTAAACCTGAGGCTTTTTTTAGTCTTTATTTCACATGCATTTAATTGTAGGTGCTTGTGACTTGGTTTAAAAGAATCTAGTGTCATTAGCATATATAGATTCTGAAGTGCTATATGTCAAACATGGTGTGCTCTGGAAACTACTACTTGAGTCTGTCTGGTCATAACAAAGGCATTGACAATGAAAATTTAAATAAATAGTTCAAAGAATATTGTTTCATGAAATGAGTAGTAAAAAAGGTGCATTACTAAATTAATATATTATTTTATGTAATATATAATTTTAAATATATGTACAAACTAAATTAAATAGTCTAAGTAAAATAAAAATGAATTAGTTATCAAGCTGTGTCCCCAAAACAGCTTTCATTTTCATTGAGGTGACAAAAAAAAGCAAGGTCATCTTAAATGTTATTCCTCAAAAGCTGAGGCCATAACTATTCATGTTTGTATCTCATGCCTATCTAAGGAAGTCCTTCTTCCTCTCTATCACATCAGCCTGTCCTCTACTTCATAGCACTTATCACTACCTTTTTATTTTCATGTTTATTTACTTAAGTCTACCTCCCTCACCAGAATGTAAGCACAATGGAAGTAGGATCTTAAGTGTTACCCAATGCCTCCCAGATCATAGGCATTCAGTCAAAATTAAAAGATGAAGACTGAATGAATGAACACCTTACAGACCCAGTAGAAATGTGCATTAATTAAATCTTCCACACAAATTTGAGGTCATCTCTGATCGCTGGCAGGAAGTGCCTTCTCCCCAGACAATCCTCATGAGTAATGGAGTTTATGGTAAGCACTGGTGTTGAAAACTTTCTACTCACTGAACAGAATCATAGTAGAGTTGTAGCTATTAGTAGCCTTTGTCCTGTGGGAAAATTCTCTAAAGTTTATATAACCATCTTAGTTACAGAGAAACGTGGTCCACGAAGCCGCTACTGCAAGAGATTTGGCACAACAGAGAAAACAAAGTAAACACAATAATGGAATGGTGTTAAGTATTCAGAAGCAGTTACTAGTTTACTCATTCACCTCAGTAGGACATTTTGCTCGATTATCAGATTAATTCTAGTTTCACTTTATTTGAAACTCTGATGGCTCCACACTGACTACAGAAAAGACCAAAATCTTCAGCATGGAATACGAGTCCTTCCATAATCTGTTTGGTTTCCTCTCAGTACACAGGTTTCTCTCACTAAGCAAATAGCTTCCAGGTGCCCGAGTAACCCAGGCTGTTTCCTCTCACAATCCTTCTCTCACCTGCTCGCTCTGCTTTGGGAAGCCCTCCCTCCCCTCCTAGTCCACTCGGTGCTCTCTACTTGTTGGTTAAGACTCTGAAAACTTTTCCAGTCCCTTCTCCAGGATAAGTGACCAATCCCTCCTTCAAATGTAGCCTTATACCCTCACTTAGAGACTTCGTGCTGGACCTGGCCCATGACTAGTCATAAAACTGCACTTCCTCCTGCCCTTCCCACTGCTTACTCCAGGCACACTGTCCTCCTTGCAGTTCCTCAAAAACCTCCACTCTCACTTGCCCCGAGTCAAATATTTTCTTTCCGGTAGTTACAGACTCCCAGCTTCGTTCAACTCTGCTCAAATGTCACCTCCTAAGAGATACTGTCTTTGACTACTTCTGTTCTCATTCCCTAAACAGAACTACCCCCTAGCTGGGCTACTTGAACCTGCCTTACTTCTCCTTTATAGTACTGATCTAATATTTTATTATGTAATTATTAATATATCTGTCTTCCCTTCTAGAATGTAAGCTCTGTGAGGATGGGTCTTTATTTTGTTCACTACTGTAAATATTTGCAAATGAAGGTGGACACCTGTGACACTTGATTACCCGTGTTGGCTAAGACTTCTGCCTTCCTGCTACTAGACAGCAGGGGCTCTGTCCTATTCCTCCTTGTGTCCTCAGCTCCTGCCAGGCACGAAGTAACTTCTTAATATTCCTTATATGGCTGAATGATATCAAGTATAAATTACCTGTAACCACTCTTCCCAACACGGGACCCTGAATTCATGTACACTACATAAGCTGAAGAATACAATTATATTTCCACAATCCTTCCATCTGAAACTCTTGGGACCAGTAGTATTTCAAAATTCAGAATTGCTCACTATTTAACACCCCTGGTAATGTCTGGGGCAGTACCCTGTAATCAAACACAGCAACAGCTTTGCAACAAAACATGTGAGAAGTCCTACAAAGTATGATAAATATGGCTCAGGTCAACTTTTTCTGTCAAGGGAACTATCAAGATAAATTTGAAAAGTTTGGAATTTTGGAATTGTAGATGCAGGGTATAGATGTATATTAGTATATGGAGATCTGTGAAGTATCTCTGCTAAAATGGGTTTCCCACATTCCAGGAGGTTAGAAATCACTGGTTTAACATATTCATTTAAAACATCTATTTTCTTTTCAGTACAGCTAACATCAATGAAACATTTACTACGTGTCAGCCCTTGTGCTAATCTCTACCTATGGAGGTAAAAACTACTATTTGCCCTTTTTATGAGCGAGGAAACTAGGGCTTAGTGAGAGGGTTAGTAACTTGCCCACACAGCTAATCAATGGCTGAGCTGGAACGAAAACGAAGCTGTCTGCCAACCAAGAGCTATGCTCCAGACCATCTCACCATCCTGACTTCACATAGTTCAAGATAAAAATTCTTCAGTCTTCCCAAGTTTCTTTGTGATGTTGAGCCAAAGCAAACTTCCTATAATTCAAGTAACTGTAAAAATCTTCATGCTGTAAGTCCCTCACTATAAAAAACAAAAAAAAAACAAAAAAAAAACAAAAGGGGGCTGGCTAAAGGGTGTCAAATATTTGGTGATAGAAGAAGAACTAACTCTGGGTGGTGAACACACAAGGCAATATACAGATGATGTATTATAGAATCGTACACTTGAAACCTACATAATTTTACTGACCAATGTCACCCCAATAAATTTAATAAAAATTAAAAAGAAAAAGCTGGCTATAGGTAGCCAACATTTAACTGATATTGTATAACAGAATAATTTATTTCCTCAGCTAAACCAACATTTTAAACATTTGTAAGAAGAGATCAAGTGATTCCAGACAATTAAAAAATTATATAGTCACACCAACTTGCCCTGATTTCTTTTGCAGAACCATGATCCAAGGTGTGCTATTCCCTGACAAATGAGAGTAGGAATGGTAGAAGAGAACAATTTAAAAAAGGCACTATCATAGATTATACATAGTCGTATGTAGACCTTTTTACACTTATCTTTTTCAAGAACATCTTAGCTGCTTGAATTTTTTTTAAGCCAGGCAAAAGTTGACAAAATGTACTTGTGATGACCAAATTTAGAAACTCCTTTGGAATCACCAAATATAGTAGTGATATTTTGGGAATAAGGAGTTAGTTGTATAAGAACAATAAAACCATATATTAAAAACATTTCTGCACAGAGCTACAGCTTCAGTTGAAAACACAATATTTTAGACTTTACCACACTTACGTGACAGCCTCAACTTATGAAATGTAGAGTTAGCAAAAACACAATACACATTCACTTCATGGTACAAAAGTGGATAATATGAATATGGAGATTAAGAAATGAAAATAACATATACACTGAAAAAATCACAACAGAAACAGGCTTTATTTCAACCAGACAAGTGAATACTTCAATTAATATCAACTTCCTCAAGGCCTGAAGAATGGAAATTAAAGGTGGAGCTCAGAAGGCAGAGAAGGAAAGATTCCACACGGAGCAGCATACTGCCTTTCCAAAAATCACTTTCAGCGATACGCTCAATTCAAAAGATTAATTCGTTCTGTATCGTCAGATCTTACGCATTTCAGTATTTATACAAGATTCACTTTTGAAAGTCACCCGTCAGTCCAAGTGATGTCTTTCAAAAAGAAGAATAGATAGCAAGAGATCAATGTAACTTTTTTTAATTTGAGAAACTGAGATTGAAATTCAGTTTTTAGTTTAAAATATTTCAAATGAAAAAACTTGATTATTATTTAAGATGCCTTGTTACAACGATCCTAGTACATACATGAACAAAACATACAGCTATTACGACCTGACACCTCAACCCATGACTTCTCCTAAAGCTCCCAATGTGAACAGTTAATCTACTGGGAGACTTTGCCCTGTAAATTTCAATGTCCTGCACAAGAATTTGCTATGCTGTGCATGGCTGAGGGCATCTCATCATAGAACATTTCAATTTGACATAACCTAATAAAATAAATCCAACAAAACACTGTATTCATAAGGGATGAGACAAAATTGCATATAATTTTCAAATTCCACCAGACTCATTAAATTCATGAGTACATTCAATTTTCCCTTCAAGGGCACTTTTGAGAGCTATAGATCTCGTGCTTAACTTTGTACTAAGTTGGACAGCACCTTGATTATTATAGACAATTACATTAAAGGAAGGTATGATGCAGAGGTGGAGGAGTCAGAGGACACACACGAGGGGGAAAGACTCTTTTTCCGTAAGACATTCAAACAGAAAAAAAACAAAACGAAAACGGTAAATAAAACAAACAAAATAGTGTTCACAGTAAAACATGCCAGATTTGTAGTTTCATTTGAAACCAACAGCAAATCATGAAACGTCATGAAAAATATAAGTAAAGGTACAATCTCCTAGAGTAATTACTAAATGAATTTTAAATCACCACACTGATCAGTAAACCCCAGAAGAAAAATAAACAGCATTTACATTTCATTTCAGGTCCTTCTTAAACATCATACAACTTTTCAAAGTTAATGCATAAAATTGGTTGGTTTGGCCACACTGCACAATGTTATTTTTTTTAAAAAATACAGTATACAGAAAAACTCTTGAATTCCCCATTTTGAATCATAAGCTCAAGGACCCAAGAGTAAAATATCAGCTAGAAGGATTCTGAATTATTTACAAATCCAGCAGGTGCATCGGCCATGATGGCTTGGCTTCCGTCCCACCGTGGTTTTCTTTCACCTTCTCCAGCAGCAGTGCTCAGGTCTGTTCTCACAGAAGGCTGCTCCATCTGCAGCTCATTTCTACTGGTCCTCAGTCATTTTGAACAGTTCCAGCAGTGCCCCAACAGCTCCAAAATAACCCTGCAAAAACAATGGGAAAACTGTATGATTGTCTCTGAACTTAGCCAAATACCCATTGTTCCTAAAAACTCTAAGAATGCTGCTCCCTAATGTGGTAGAGAAGAGAAATTTAAAACATTAACTGTCAGGAAACCTGGTGGAACAATAATAATAATAATAATTCATTTAATGAATATGTATTTGTTTATATATTCAGTAAGTTAACTGATGTAAAGTGCTTAGAAAAATGGTGCATAGTGTGTGCTACCTAAGTGTTGCATATTGTTACTAGAATAATTATTTCACTTTAACTCTTAACATGGCAAAATTTACACTATTAGCCCCATTTCACAGATAAGAAATGGAAGGTAATAAAGTAAATTACCCTTTTAGAGTCACATGACTTGTGCCAGGGCTCAACCCCACATCTACCTGACTTCTAAGCTGTAACATCTCATAGGGAAGAACTGTAAGCTTCCCCAAGTAGATCTTGGAAAGGCATCTCACGTGGCCTGGGTTTCACTTTGCTCATCTATAAAAGCAAATTCCATGTTTCTGTGAAAATGAGAGGAACTGAAAGACAGAAATTTTTGGAGAACCTTGTTTCCAAAAGGCAGGACACTCCACTCTGCTGGCATATGAGTGCTGTCCAGAAAGTGTCCAGCCACGTATTAATAGTAAGAAAAACGGAGGTATTTGTGGCTTGAAATTTTCCCGACAGCCCTCGTATGCCTGGCTCAGCAGGTACTGCAAAAACAGGTGGCAAAATGTGAGAACAGGGAGTTCCCTGATGGTGTAGTGGCTTAAGGCTTCAGCGGTGGCGCTGTCAACGCTGCGGCCTGGGTTCGATTCCCAGCCAGGGAGCTACCCACATACCAAAAAAAAAAAAAAAAAAAAAAAAAAAAAAAAAAAAAAAAAAAAAAAAAAAAAAAAAAAAAAAAAAAAAAAAAAAAAAAAAAAAAAAAAAAATGTGAGAACACTGCATGGCTCAAGCTTCACCTCTGCTGCCACCAGCTAATGTTTATTCAGGGCTCACTATATGCTAAAAATTGTTCTAAGTGCTTTCCATGGACTACTCATTTAATCTTCACAACAACTTAATAAGACACACTATTATACGCCATTTTACAAATGCTTAAAATGAGAGGGACAGGGAGAGTCATTTCATTGTCCAAGGCCTCCCTCTCTTAACTGCTCAGCTAAACTACATCTCTTAGGACATGCTCAGTAAGTTGAATGAATGAGAGATTGAAGGAAACTCCTGAGGGAGGGCAGGAAAGCCAACCATTCCACAGCTCCCGAAAGTTCTCTCTCCCTGGATACCCTCCAGTAAGGCCTTCCTAAGACAGAGTGAAATTAAGAATGTAGGGAATTTGCTGAGATACCTCCGAGGGGTTATAAAAACACTCCACTTTCAATGGCCATCGAGACTTGAATTACGATGAGCAGTGACACACCAGAGCCATAGTCAACAGAGGCCTACGACTATTCGAAGTGACACGCATTTTTACCTATAGAAGTGGGCTTCCCAAAACACTGGATCTTATTCTTTATCTTGCCACCAATTAACTACCTTGTAGATGGCTTTTAATCCCTCACAGCTTCCAGGGTTTGTTTTCTGCCTTAGTCCAAGAGAACCAGGACTTAGGGTTGCCAGATAAAACATAGATAAACGCCAGATAAAATAACTGTGTTCTGTGTTTTTAATCACGAAATATGGCAACACTAGTTGGTTTTCATTGTTCATTTTAACTATGTTTTTAAAAGGTGAGGTGCTTTTTATCATTTTCGAACAAAATCTTACGTGAAAAATTGATAAATAAGCAGATAAAAAAGGGAGCTGCTCTGGTTAAGGGAGGGGAAGTAAAAATTCTGGGACTCCATTCCCCTCACCCACCAATGGTTGTATCACTCTATGCTTTACATTTCCTTAAAAAAAAAAGGCTTTCTTTAGTATTAATTTCTATCACCAGGCCTTAACTACTTTAAGTCTTTCAGTTCCTATTGTTTTATGCTTTAATAAAAAATAAAATATAGGCTTAGAGAGCTCCCAATAACTTATAAATGCATTAGCATCTTTTCTTTTCACCTTTGCAAATAAATAACTCAGTTTGGTGATGAGAAAATGCCACAGTAGTTATCAACTGAAATTTATGATACCAGTTCTCATAATGTTTCTTCCTGCTGTAATATACCCAAGGAACTAGGCACATGCTGTGATAAATAGTTGCTCTCTACAGTAGTGAATTTAAAGGGGTAGGGGGTGGGGTGGATAGAAGAGGTGGAAAGAGAGGAGGGCTCACCTCAACTCGCTCTTAGAAACATCTGATTTGTGTTAGTGTAGAAACTCAATGTAAGGGACTCTGAATTAACCATTGCTCTCCATTTCCTCTGTAATCAAGCTGGTTGACATCTAGGGACACCAGCCTCTCAAGGCCACCAGGCTACTCTTAGCAGCTCAAGCATTTCTGTTGTTTACTTGCCAAGTCAGCAGTGTTTATCTTCAAATTTGTTTATGTGTTTCATTGTTAGTGTAATAATCTAATTTAATTATATCAACTCAACCAAGAAAAAAAAGTATGAAATGAATGGTCACTTCTACGAAAATCCAGTTAGTCTAACAATAAAAATGAATTAAAAAAAAAAAAAAAAGATTGGAAAGGTTAGTTAATATTGAAAGTTACTAAGACAGCAAATCTTAAAAGTTCTCACAAGGAAAAAGGAATCTTTGTAACAATGTGTGGTGATGGATGCTAACATTGTGGGAATCATTTTGCAATATATACATGTAGCAAATCATTTATGTTGTATACCTGAAATTTATACAATGATATGTGTCCATTATATCTCAATAAAACTGGAAACAAATCAAAACAAAGACTGAAAAAGGAAGTCACAAATCATTGCTCTCTATTTAGGTGCATGCCATGTGAAAGATTGAGGGGAAAATCCAAGATTCTGCAACCAAACTGCTTCATTAAATATCTTTAACTTCTTGATCCACTTTAAAGAAACAAACCAGAAATCAAAGGTGCATAATATGAAAAAAAATATGAAATGAAAAGACAACGACAGAGCTCCAATCAGCAGAGCCCATGCTCAAAAAGAGGCCTTAGTCTGACATGACAAGTTGGTGAGGCAATGAACATTTATACATTTATGTTAAAATAAAATGGTTAAAGGAGAGAGACATTTTTAAATAACAACTATGCATTTTATTTTATTTTTTTTTTATCAACCAACCACCAGTCCTGATTGTTAAATAAGAAAGCTTCCATTTTATTTATTGTTCTTCCTTATCCTCTGCATACATGCAAACGAAGGGATCCGCTCATATGCCAGACAACGGAAAAAAATTCCACATACGACAATTAAGTCCACGCAAGCTCAACCTACCTCATGTTCCAAAAACAGAGCTTTTAGCTGTCCTTTAGACCAAAAATCCATGGCATATGCTAGCAGCTTCATGGAGACCATATTGATTCTGAGAAAATTCCCAACAAACACAACTCTGTCAATATTCTGGGGGAAAAAATTAAAGACAAATGATTGAACTATGGCATAAAAATAGCATTTAGCAAAGACTCAATGTTCTGTGCATCATTATATTCCCAGGACCTTGCAGAATAAATTTATTTTAAAAGTGAAATTATTTCAGCATTTCCAAGATGAAGTTCAACAAGCCTCATGGTGTATTCCACAAGAACTGGAGGATGAGATTTGGGTTGGACAAGACAGAGACTGGCATTGGGCTTATTTGCAGTTAGGCTGCCCTAGGTCTGATAAGAAATTCCACTCCCATAAAATTGTAACTGTAGTTCAACTTCCACTAACTTTGCTTGTGTATTTCTTCAATCCCCCAATCTTCCAACTATAAAATATTATTATAATCAGCTCATAAATAAAATGGCCATGGTATGAGTTACTCATCTAATGCATGTGCTTGGTTTGTTCTGTGCCAAACATTGGGATAACTTTAGAATATATGGTGAGATATCCTGTTTGGTCAACATGTGGGTTAAAATATGGTAATGAAAAATACATCTGTATTTTTACTGCCATGGATACAGATTTGCACTCTGGACACACACTTAACACTGAGTTCCGCCTGTCTGCCATGCAGAGGCTGCTCACTCACTCAGAGCCTGTTGCTATGGTCACTCATATCAAAGAGAAGAGTCTTGGAAACTGGGATTATTTTCTGTTTAGTCTGTCAAGAGTAAGCAGTCTAAGAACACCACTTTTTAATTGTCTCAAGTTTTAATAATGTGTTCATGAGCCCATTAACCACTGTGAAAAATTTCCATGGGTGGCAGGGTGGGAGGTGGTATTAGTAAGCTTCCACACATAAAAACTGTAGCCATAAACCACCCAGACTGTTGGGTGGCAAGAAACATTCAAAATAAGAAAACTAGATTAAAGAGGAACTTTACTAAATTTAGGCATTTAGCCTTTTCTCCCAAAACTAAGGAGTCCAAGGTAGGATTTGCTCAAAGGGCCACTTCTCCAATACTCTGGTAGAAGTCAGAAGGAATACAGGTGGCATTAAAAGCTGATGGACAAACCTTACTTCAAATAAATCCCAGGTGGGTCAAACATATAAATGTTAAAGAAAGAAAGAAAGAAAAAAGAAAAGACTAGAAGAAAATATGAGAGAATTCTTTTTAAAAATATGTTGAAGTAGAAAAGTTACAATATTCAGAATCCATTAAGAAGACTGATATAATTACTTCAAAAAAATCAAATATTTATTCAGGGAAAAACATCACCATGAATAAATCCAAATGAAAAGCAATAAGCAGAAAATATTTTCAGTACATATAACATAAAATGGATTAGTTATCTGCAAATCAATATGAAAAAGGCCAACAATCCAATAGAAAAATGGGTGAACAGTATTAATACATAGTTCACACACAAACAAAAGGGGAAATACTAATGGCTATTAAATAAATTTTTAAAAAAGCTCAGCTTCACTTACAATAAGATACAAATTAAAACCAAAAAAAGGTAGCATTTCTTACTTATTAGATTGAAAAAAAAAAAAAAGCTTTGATAACCTGTACTCTTACACTCTGATGATAAGAAATTCATTAGAAGAAACACCTCTATAGAGGGAATTTCATAATACCTTTCAAAATTACAATCAACATATCCTTTGACTCAGCAATTTCCCTTCTAGGAATTTATCCTACAGATATAGCCACATGTATGTAAAATGGTAGATATGCATATTATGATATACTTGCATATATGTACTAATATATATAAATAAACTACAGATTTTTAAATATGAGCAAGGTCTAGAAAAGCCTAAATATCATTAGAAAACTGATCAAATCAAGAATAGTATCTACCTGTAAGAATGCTATATGGTCATTAAAAAACAAAGCAATTCTAAATACACCTATATGAACAGAACAATCCCAAGTTGTATTACCATGTAAAAAAGCAAGAAGCAACATTTCCATAAGTACATATTAAAGTATGCAGAGTAAACTGATACGATGTCTGGGAGTTGCTTTCTACTACTTTAGCAGAAAAAAAAAGAGAGAGAGAGAGAGAGAAGGAGGAGGAAGAAACAGATAGAGAAAGCAGATGACAGTCTTAATAATTGTTGTCTGGAGTGATGACTCCATGGTGGTTGTTTATATTCTTCTCTTTCCTTTATATATGTTTACCAATTTCATAATAAAAAGTTGATAAACAAACAGTCAAAGCAAGATATAGAATAGGATATAGAAGATAAATAGCATGGCATGTGATTATATCGCAATAAAACTGTTTAAAAAAAAGAGTGTTTATATAGTTTGCTGCCTTTGGAAGGGTATGTTTATCCCATATTGCATACAATATTGAGTAGAAACTAAAAACCTAAAAACGATGGCTGCCTCTGTTGCTGCTGTGAGGTTAATACTGAGAACCAGAGCGGGGGCATGGTGACTCCCTTCCCTGCATACCCTTCTGGTATCTTCAGTATTATGTGTTTGTATTATTCTCTCTTCAAAAATGAATAAAACTTTTTTTAAGTTGATGGAGAAGCGTTTCATAGCATTACAATATCCATGGCAAAAATATTTTAGATTCATTACATGTGGCTGAAATCAAAGACTCTCCAATCAGTGACTCCAGGGAGCACAGCCGTGACTGAAGAATTTGCATCATGGAAGATGTGGTGTGTCAGTCCCTCACGTGTCCACTGGTAGCCACAGGACACCAGCTAACAGAGGCCTTGCCCAAGGCGACTGGTGATTCTTCTCATTCATTCAACTCCACAGAAACCTCTCAAATAGTTACTCAAACTAGTGTGTAACATGCCTACACTTCCCAACAACCACTTTTGCTGTGGTAATAAAATAAATGGTATTGAAACTGAAATAAAAAGTTGCAAGTAAAACCAGTTGTCCTCCCCTTAAAGTGATTACGATACCTGTAAAAAGACCTGCTGGCTCACTCAAGCTCTGTGGAAAGCAGGGGAAAGTTCTATTGCTCTATTCCCATCGAACTGACCTTTGAGAGTCCATGAGGACTGCCAACTACACACATATTAGTGTTAGGAATTGTTTGGCTACTTGAAAAAACTCTTTTAATGTCGAAAAAAAATTTCTGTTACAATGAAACCTATGACTGACGTGGACTTTGAAAAGGCCTACTTCTGGCCCACATTCTTTCATCTGAATACCATTTGAAATGGGGACTCACAAAAAGTATGACTCTGGTTAACAAGCCAGGGATATATTCTATTCGATATCGTGAAAGTTGGGTGTCTCTCTTGGAACCCCAGAGGCTTGAAGGTAGGGCTGGCACCCACATATCATAAAGATGGCCTCATATCCTGTTTAACACTTCAACTAAGAAGGGATTAAAGGGGGTTTCTGAAGTACCTGTAATGTTCTATTTCTTGATCTGAGTGGTGACTATCCATGTATGTTTGTGAAAATTCATCAGGCTGTATGGACACTTAGGATTTAAGCCCCCTTCTGCATGCATGCCATATTTCTATTAAAATTATATTTTAAAATACTCTATCACTGATGCTACCATGATTCTTTTAATTAACACTTCTACTATTACCTGTTCCATGCCCCAGACCCTCTTTTTTGTCTTCCTAACACACCTCAGTGAGAGGGTTACACATCTTGTATTTCAGAAAAGGGTTCCATTTTTTCCCAAAGGAATTTAGCAACATCTCAAAACACAGCTTTGTATGTTGTCAGCTCCACCCCTTCTTGTGCCTGGGGCTCTGGCTGGCCTCAGTTGCAGCAAGCTCTCTGTGCTTTGATAGCCCTGTACAATGCTGCTTGAACTCCATGCCACAAGGCAACACTGTAAAGAAGCTGAAAGCAAAGAGAATATCGAATAATGCAAGTGGAACATTTCACTCCAAAACATTTCCAAGGACACACAGAGCTTTTCCTCACACTTCAACAGGCATCTGGTCATAATGATGGTTAGAGAAGCGATGGCATGGGTTTTAATTCTGCCATGGTTGGATCATTTTATCATCCACTGCCTACTTAAAAACGATATACTCTTCCTCCTCCCCAACACACAGCCCTCACATTTTACAAGTGTGACTACAACACAGGGCACATTTCCCCAGGATTGGCAGGGCCACAGTTACTGCACTGCCAGAAGTGATGTGGGTGAACGGCACATGGCCTTACCTCATTCAATGCGCACATCCGAGCGATGGAACCAATGTTGTTGGTGATGGTGACCAGTGTGGCTCGGGCGAGGTCTTCCTTGCTGATGGAATCTCGCTTTTCCTTACTCATCATGTTGCCAAAGCTATGTTGGAAATATTAGTGAGAGTGTTCAAAACCATCCTCAGGCAGACTCCATGCTTCCACAAAAGTACTGTGGAAAGCTGTGTGAATAACTCTGTTCGAACTCAAATGACTGATTCCACTCCCATGGTTTACAAGCAGACAGGATTATGATATGAATGGTTGGCCGCCCTTTCTTAACAGGGACAAAATAGCATGGCTATTAATAGGGGGAAAAAGTTTTTAATGCCTCTAGATATCTGGACAAGAATGAAACCGGGGAAACTGCTGCCAGTTTTCCAGAACCTTCTTTCAAAGCTGCCCTATTTTAAGCACAAGCATCAAGAGCTAAACGTCTCAGTGCTTCATAAAGGGCAGGAGATCAAGTCTGAGCTCCGATCCCATAGACACTTGCACCAGGCTGCTGGGGTTAAGATTTTTAAAAGTAACTAAATGAATAGCCAGGGTGGAGAGGCTACCTTGTGATTAATCACTACTGCTCCTAGCTACCGAGTCTCTACCTTGATGCTACAGCAGATCCTTGAAGGCCAAATCGTTCATAGTCTCCTCCGTAAATGTCCTTCACCAGCTTATCAACATTGGTGCTGTCGCCTTTAGCTGCCATTTCCAGAGCTTCTTCAAAGGTCTCACAACCAGTCAGCAAGCAACATAGGCCTAGGAATGTTCCACCTCCAAGACTGAAGGAACAATAAGGTTTATTTTTAAAAATTACTTAAGGATATGCCCATCCAAGTCCCCAACTACATCAAGGCCACTAATCTGGGTTAATAAATACAGAAAACAAAGGGGCACTTGAAGTAAAGTGCTAGGGTGCAAAAGAGCTTTAGGGTAGATTAGATTAAAAAAAGAGGGCAGAGACTAAAAAGAAACCTCAAGGAAAACTCACTTCTGAATTTAAAAGAACAAAACTAGAGACAGACTCTCACTGATTTCTGTTGTGAGACCTTCAACTACCCACTAACCTAAGTGCTTCTCAGTCTTCTCACCTATAAAATGGGGCCAAATCATGATTGCTCTTATTTGGATGGTCAGCAAATAACCAGAAAAGTGACTGCAAAACACAACTACTTAATTAAAAACAACAACAACAAAAACCCTCTGTGTACATGAAGCATAGTTCACATCTATAGAGCCGAACTCTGTAATAACAAAACTGACCTAGGACTCAGCCAAGAACAGCCAACCCAAAAGCTGTATCTTTTACCTGACCTCACTCCTATAGCAAAGATAATCTCATTTAACCTCCTCGGAAATTTCTGACAGGAAGCCAATGATGGGTCTCATATTATATGTTTTTCTAGTAGTCTCTGGAAGAGGTTATAAATATTTTACTTACTAGCAAGAGTCAAAAATAGTAACAAAGGTCATAAAATGTTTCCAAAGCTCAAACTATGTTTTAAAAGCTTTCAGTTGTTTGAGGGGAAATTCCTCTAAAAGAGCACCTTTTTAGACAAAATTAGAAACTAGTTATGGTAGTTGAGAATGAACTCAATCGTGTATTAATATCGTTATCTGAGGAAAGGAAAGCACTTCAGAGTACACTCTCCCCAGTGACCTGGCAGGACAAGGAGCACTGACGTGACCTTGGGTTTGACTGTTTGCCATGTAGAAGAGTAAATGTGGAAGAATAAATTGCTCACATCAATTTGCTCTGAAGTTCCAAGAGCTGTTAGCCCTGGGAAGTCCACGTGTTTGGGTATTGGCTCCTAATTCTAAGAGAAAATACTATTTGAGATTAAGGTTCTCTTTAACTTAAAAAAAAAAAAAAAAAAAAGACCATTTTTAGGGTAAAATATATTTACTGTCCATAACTACTAACAAGAAGGTACCAGACTGTAGATGGGCACATAATTCTGTAAATCACATCCAAAGCAAAACTGTATGTAATATTTCTTAACTAGTGATTCTTACAAATATAAACACTTGATTGAAATATGGGTTCTGGTGAAAAACTATGTAGCTAGTTACCACCAGACGCAGCTATTCAAACTGCTGTACCATGAGGACATAAAGCGTTCCATGGACATTACTGCCTGGACAACTCAGTCACAGTAAAAATTACCGATTTCCTCCCAGACAGTTTCTTTATTTGTGTTTAACGTGGCGGGTCTTGCTATGCTGTCAGTTTCAGTCCACTCTACAAAGCTACTGTTTTATGAGAATACTTGACAGTCTGTGGGTCATCTGGGTTTATCTTGTTGTCTTTGTATATTTTTAAAAGTCTTTGCTCATATTCCTACCTTTATCTTTCATCAACACTAACAACTTTTCTTGGAACATCAGGTATTGGTATTAATCAATGCATTCAGCAACCTACTCCAAACATAGGCACCGAAGGCACTGGCTGACTTAGAGAGAAGGCAACTCATCAACTCATGTGTTGGTATGAGCGAAAGATGACACGTGCTTTGTATGACTGGAATGACATGTGTCTCTGGACAAAAGAGTCGGAGTTAATGGGGAAAGCAAGCATGCACTTCAACAGCTGGTACACTGCAGAGAGGAGGAAAGGATGCAGTCGCATAAGAGCACTTTATTAATATCCCCAGCCTGCTAACCATTATTTAATCAAGTGATTCTCTTGCTTATAATCAGATACATCTGTTATTTCAGCAGACACACAGTAAGATTCTCAGCAAATTAGAGAAAAATATATTGCTAAAAATAGCTATTGAATATCATCACTGTTTTTTTAAAAAACCCAACCACCTTACAATGAGGGATTTTAGGGAGAAGAAGAAACCTTCCATGACTGAGTGCTGTGCCCTTAAAACAGATGCCAAAACAATGAGATGAGCTGTGCTGCAACTTTCACGGAAGTTTTAAAATTCTTTAATTCCTCTTTTAATAGACTACACATTCCAACAGAGTCTGCTATAAAGTCCTTCCCCCACCCCATGGCTCCTATAAAATTGGAGTTGTGTCAATAGTTACTGATCAGTTGCTACCTAATCTAGGATGCAATAAAATTACACATAACACTGAAATGAAACATTAAAAACCATGTTAAAAAGGAAACTGATGTCTTCTAATGATGTGGCTTCCTAAAAATAAAAATGGTTAAGGAGAAAAATAGGATATGATACCACAACAAAAAACTAGACTCACAGCTATCAGTTCAAACGGCAGTAGCAAAACTTAAAAGCTTAAGCATTTGCTTAGATCAGTGACTCCCAAAGTGTGTTCCACAGCTGATGTTCACTGCTGACCATAAAATAGTCTACGTCAGTGGTTTTCTAAGAAAACTTTGGTAGAACAACTCTGGTAGGACAAGGAGGATCTGGGGCCCAAAACTGATGTTTTATTCCCTTCCCCTACCTGTGGCAGCCTCTGAAAAATCTCTCTATTAAACACTCAATCTCCTGTAGCTCATTTCCAAAACTACTGGTTAAAGAGAGCTTGTAGCCAAGCTTGGACATCCAGACAGGATTTACCGATGATTGCAAAACACTGATCATTAATGGGCGTCTACCAATAACTATAACACATGGAATAGAAGCCAAACACCACAATTAGTTCATTAGCAGCTTTTCAAGAAAAGGACTCATATCCCTGGAACCTCCAGGTTTCAGAAAGTTTACCTATGATGTAATTCATGAATTTAAGTGTTAATTGACAAAATTAAATATCTCTTTGTGGAAAATGTTTAGATTGTTGTTACCTTGGAGTTAGCTCTACCAACTCAATAACTCCTGAGAAGTCCGTAGTTTCTTAAAAATTGTACCTTTATCAGGAGATCACTCTCTAAGGTAAAACCAGCTCACCTGAAATACTCATTTGTCTTTAATATATATGACAGTCCTAATGAGGCCAGGGGACCAGATGTGATTTTAGTGTGGGCAAGTATGCTTACTTCTGTATTTTCAGCAAGAAAATACAGTGGCAATTAACTTACACACCAAAGCCTATATTCCAGACACAATCAAGATTCAATCACAAGGAGGGAGGGAGGAAGAGAGGGAGGGAGGGAGAGAGAGAGGAGAGAAGAGAAGAGTGTGTGTGTGTGTGTAAGCCAGGGTTTCTCAATACCACTAGCATGGACTTTTGGGGGTTGGTACTTGCTTGTTGGGGGATGGGGCTGCCCTATGCATTACGGAATATTTAGCAGTATCCCTAACCTCTACCCACTCAATGCCAGTAGCACACCACCTCCAGTTAAATAAAAAAGTGTCTTCAGACATTGCCAAAATCCCCGGGAGGATAACTCTCCCTTTCCCCAGTGGTCAACCATTGATTTACACAGACCCATCACAAGTCTGGACATATAGTAGAAAAGTAGTGCTCTCGTTCTAATGGGTGAGTAGTACTGCAGAATCTCAGTACTAGAAAAGCCTGTAGAAACTAAGAAATCACCCCATTCGTGGCAAAAACGAAGACACTGAGGCCCAGAGAAGTTACACAAAATCTTCACCCATCAAACACAACGGTTTCAATATCGTGTCCCAAAGCCCCTTCCACACAGCACTAGTTCCTTTAGTTGTTCCTCCAAGAACAGGTTCTGTGGTCCAGCAGGTTGGAGAGACACTTCACACCAAATCCTTCTCTTAGCAGTAAGGAAAACTTGTTCAGTTTCATTCACACTAGGATTTCTCAAAGATTTCTGGCTCCAGAGCCTTTTCCCTTGTTGAATCCCCATTAACTGGAAGCTGAGCCCATCTGCCCTTGGGTGTGTGTGCTGTTTTCCTGTCCAAAGGAAAGTATTGTATTGCTTTCCAAAATTCCCTGCAAAGTGTGCCAACTATTCCAGTTTTTAGCAGGAGCACTGACCTGAGGGTTAATAAACATCCCTTAGAAACTCAGTTTGTGTTACTAGTTGTATTGTTTTAAGCGAGTCACCCTGTGCTAGGAAGCAAGGTGGTGCCAAAAGACTGTTTTTTCTGAAGCTCTCTCTGACCATCCCAAGTATCCTTCCATCTGGGTTCTACTGTGCTTATTGTCCCCGACAGTCATTTGGCACTTAACTATGCACCGCCTTTCGCAAAAACTTCTGATGTACACGACCCTTCTTCCCTCAACCTGCCCAGTTTCCAGCAGGGCAAGGGATGTGTTTTATTCATTTTTATATAAATCACCCTCATAACATGTCCAGTAAATGCTTTTTGATTGACTGAGGGTAAATCTTTTCCTTTTAAAAATGTATTCAATATAAATAACCTTATCATAAACTGGTCTTCAAGGAAGAGGCCCAGGTTTAGATATGAAAATGTTCTCTGAGGGGAAACCTTGTTTACCTGGTCCCTGTAACTCTTTTATAGTTGTCCTTGGAGTACACTGCTAGGATGCTGACACCTGAGCCCATGTTCACCAGCAGCATAGGGTATGGGTTATCAAGGCAGTACGGCTTTTTTTGACACAATTCAGGATTCGTGGGATTTTCAAAATAGTAGCATTCCGGCTTGCCATTGAAGCCTATGGAGTCAACGTAGAGCAGGCCCTGAATCAGACAGTCCAGTTCGTCCAGCTTGTGGAGCTGCAGATTAGCAATCTGAAAGAGAACAGAACCTTGTGAGAGACGGCCATGACCTCAGGGGAAGTGCCTGGAGCTTTCAGCTGGACTTAACATGTGTCCTTAACATTAAAAGTATGGAAACACCCTTGAAACACCAAGTTGTAAAATCTTGTTGGTAACTGGTCACTGCACCAGTAAAGCAGTCTTGGCTGGACATCGAACATCCTATCTGCCCATGGCGTGTGCTGGAGGATGGCAGCTTGCCTGGCTACTGCAAAAGCATCCTATTAGCATGTGTAGTGGGATGATGGTGGCCCCTGAAAGGTAATGTCCTTGTCTTAATTTTTAGAATATGTGTTAACTTATTTGGAAAAAGGGTCTTTGCAGATGTAATTAAGTTAAGGATATAGAGATAAAGGGAATGTCCTGGATTATCTGTTGGGGTTCCAATGGTAAGTTTCCTTAAGAGATACACAGGAAAGATGTGATAGACACAGAAGGGAAGGCCATGTGAAGATGGAGAAACTGGGGTGCTACACCACAGGCTAAGGAAAGCCAGTAGCCACTAGAAGATGGAAAAGGCAAGGAATGGAATCTTCCCAAGAGCCTCTGAAGAAGTGTGGTCCTGGCAACACCTTGATTTTAGTCTTCTGGTCTTCAGAACTACGACTAAATACATTTCTGTGGTTTTAAGACACTAAGTTTGCGGTCATTTGTTGCAGCAGCCACAGGAAATAAAGACCACATACCACCAAGACAGGGACTCCCCTGCAGGGTGAGAAGGGTAGAAATGTTTTGAAAGCAGCAAGCATCCTACACTGACTTCCTTGATAGGACATGAGGTCCCAAGGGTGGCACGTTGGAGCCTGGGAGCTGGGGACAGTCTTCTTAGCCCACAAAGTCCAACTCGCCTTTCCCAGGCCCTGGCTTTGGAATAAGGCAATTCTGGCTTTGAATTCTGGCTCTCATACTTATTTAACTGAGGGATACAGGGCAAGTTACTTAACTTCTCAAGCCTCAGTTTCCTCATCTGTAAAATGGAGATAATAATACCCACTGCATAGTGTGTTGTAAAGATTACATATGATAATATATATAAAATGCTTACATAGGGCTTGGCATGTACAAAGAACTCAGAAATGTTGGCTCTTTTATTAATAGGTGGGGTGGCTTCAAAGTGTCCTTTCATGCTCCTGTGAGACAAAACTCCCCTTCTCCTGGGTATGGGGTAGTGGGGGAGGTAAAGGGGAATGAGTTAGCTATAGGCTAGCCTCAGGGATGAGTGATTATTTTGTATTCTCAAAAGTTTAATTCATGATCCTCCAGAGTGGTATTACTGCTGGTCCAGAGGTCTGGGTTGATGACCACTTTCCATGGACACACACACACACACACACACACACTTAGCAATTACCAATATAAAAATAAGCCAATTAAGGAAGGTAATTTACATGGTCTAACTTAATAACAGCTGGTATTTACTGTCTACTTCATGCCAAGCACTTATACTAGGTCATTTAATTCTCACAAAAACCTTACAAGGTGTTATGATTACCCTTATTCAATGGTTAAGGCTCATAAAGCTTAAATAACTTTCCCTACATGATACGACTTGCAAATATCTCCCATAGACCCTCTGTTCTTCTCTTGTCTTCACTCATAAATGGGTACTGCTTCTGAGATCTGGAAACAACCTACCTGTGCAAGTTCTAAGATATTTTGCCAAGAAGGGCATCATCTTCATTACAAAAGTTAACAGCTTGAAGAAAACCTTTGACTTTGTGTCACTCATCTGAATTTCCCATTCAACCAAACCCACTGAAGCTCTTCCTGCAGAGCAGAATTAGTTAGAATAGGTTACCAATAAGTTGGTAGAAGCTTTCTTGCTACAGAAACAATCACTGTAAATGATACTTGGTGATAAATTAGATCTATCATAAATAATTCCAAACATTTCATTTTTACTAAGTGAAACTTTGGGGTGAGATACATGTAATTACACACATTTTAAGGAGCTAATGTTAGAAGTATTATATAAAACTATCTGGAGGCCCAAAAGACTCTAGTGAGACACAGCTATGTCAATGCTACCTTCTCAGTCCTGCTGGATTCCTCAGCCTTGATGGTCACACACATAGCACTGGTCACATTCTGGTTTGTTTTCATGTTCATCAGGTGCCCCTGAGCACCGGGCTCAAAGGCCTATCCATCGTAATTGCTCAAAAATGAAATTGTTAATAATTGTTAAATGAAACAGGGCAAGTTATGACCCCTGGATCACCCCAAACTAAAAAGTAACAATTTTATCAGCCAGTCTTGGGAATCATAGGTTAACCTATGATTAAAAATTAACTGAAGGTTCATCAACAATATTGACAGCTATGTCCAGAACCAACATCACAAACATGGACAGACACAATCTGGACAACCTGAAACTATGTGAAGGAAAAAGAAACTTGTCAAGGCAAATAAGCTAAGCAAAGGAAACACTGTGATTGCACTTTTGCCCTCAAAATCATTTTCAGATAAAGTGCTAGCAGCAAACAAGAACCTCTTCTACACATTTTACTTAGGGTTGGATATTTGTGAAGCCTGAAGCCATGCACCCCCAGACTGGGAAGCAGAACTACGAGTCACTTTCATTGAAACCCATAGAGATCTCCCTCAGAAGTATTCACCATCCAGGAGAAAGGACAGGCTCCTGAGTGCATGCAGTGAGTCACATCATTACCCGGACTTTCACACACGCCGTCGGAAATTCAAAACAAGATGGGAATTATTATTCAGGATTTGCAGTTCATTAGTACAATTGAATTAACTGTGTGGAAAGCCTGAAACAGCATGTCCAGATTCCAGCTACAGAGAAACACTTTCTTTGTATCAGGGATTCCCTGTATGCTAAAATTAGAAAAAAAATGTGGCTCCTAAACATAAGGCATGCTCAGGATACAACTGTAAGAGGTTCTCCTTATGTCCTGCAGCTCAGTCTGTCAAAAGTCACCAAATTGCTAAGTAAATAAATAAATCTGGTAAAAACCATCCCAAGGGGGTCTGTACCATTCTGATTCAGAAGAAATGCTGACCCAACACTAGCTATGAACTCCCTGGATGGCTGAAGGACACCTTGTCCGTTCATCTCCATCAGGGCGCCCGGAGTGAATCAAGGTGACCTGGAGCATTTATGCAATGTCTTCACCGCTCCTCTGGGGTAATGCATGTTCTGGGAGGAAGTTACTCAATACACCTTGGCCATGAGCAAGTGTGTGTTTCTCAAGGTTCTGAACTGAGCAAGGTCATGCCTTATCATAACCAAGAAAAAGAAGTCCCTGCTCTCCTGGGCAGGCTGCTGGAGCTAATGAATGGAGCGGGGAGCAGGTCTACAGTCACGCACAGCTTCATGGCCAAGTGCCCTTAGCAGATTTCACTGTTCGAACATCAAAGAGTATATGCATACTTTCACAAACTTAGATGGTTCAGCCTATTGCTCCTCGGCTATGGGACTGTACGGCATGTTACTGTACAAAACACGAGAGTAAATCAAGCACAAGAGAAAATGACACCATCCAGTGATGCAGTAAGCACAAAGTGTGTGCAGCTGCTGCCAGCCCAACATGGTATATTGTTTTACAGCAAACTTATTTGTAGGAAGAGTATACTCTCAAGCTACGATATAGCATATAGTACTCAAAAGTAAATACATAAACGAGAAGCTTGGTTGTTTATTATCAAGTATTACATACCGTACATAATTGTATGTGCTATACTTTCTTACGACTGGCAACACAATTAAGTGTTTACACCAGCATCACCACAAACACGTGAATACTGTGTTGGTCTGTGATGTTACCACCACTATGACGTCACTAGGTGATAGGACTTTTTCAGTTCCATTATAATCTTATGGGACCACCATCATATATGCTGTCCCTCACTGACTGAAACGTTGTTATGTGGCACATTACTGTACTTGCCAGACAGCCTGGCCAGGGGGGCGTACACCTATAGAAGAAAGTATATGGGCTGCCTTCTGTTTTCATGCTCAGTCTTGGCCAAAGTGAAGACAGAATTGAAGATGACAGATCTCTTCCTGTAGCCTGTTTGTCAGTGTATGAAGTGATGTGCCCTTATCCTTCCAAAGTTCCTGAGGATGAACGGGTTTTTATCCTCTTTCCTAAGTAATCATTCCTTCACTCGCTTAACAAGTATTCACTGTGCTCCTTCTATACATCCAGTACCCCAAAGAACAAAACAGAGCTCCTGCCCCCTTGAACTTATATTCTACTGCGGGGAAACAATCAGTCATCAAACAAGCTCATGTGCATAGACCATACCAACTGGGAATAACTGGAGAAAAACGCAGGGCAAGGGGGACAGGGAGTGCTGAAATGGTCTTTGTGTGATTAGATAACACTGGAGCAGGGGCCGGAAGAAGTAATAAAGCAAACCAGGCTGGTATCCGGGGAAGAGCATCTTAGGCATAGGGAACAGGAAGTGTTAAGCCTTTGGGTGTGCTTTAGGTGACCTACAGTCTCCTTTTTCAAATGATGAAAGTGAGGCCCACAAAGTCACCCAGCTAGTTATATGCAGAAACAGGACAAGAATTCAGGTTCAATGCTTTTTTCAATTATGAACTCAAATTCAATTTTCGTGCCCATGGAGTTCAACCTTCTCAGTTTTAAAACTCTTTGATCATTGGGCCCCTGTGGTAGGAAAACATCCCATGAATCACTGAAGTAGGTGACAGCGTACGATTCTACTGCTGAGAAAGAAAAAAGCCAAAATGTAAATATAATCAGTCTCACTTAGGATAATGTGCTAGGACTCCATCACCAGCTCTACTAGAAACTACTTAGAATAATCAATGAAATAAACGATGTTAACTTTGATAATACAAATAAAATTTTCATTTATAGCTTAATACCATGAATAATGTATTGACTCATTCATTTATTTGTTAATGACAGACTTTATGACCAGACTAGGTTACATTAGTTCCGTGACAAAACACCAGTAATTTGCCCTCTAGGCTCTGAGAAAATGTCTTCAACTCTCTGGCAAGACTAATCCCCCCCACCCCCCCAAAAAAGGACTAATCCCCAAATCTTCCAACCCTTCCTTCTACTATGTTCAATCACTTCTGTTAATCTAGTCACCTTTGTTTTCTCTCTATTTTCTCCACCTATTATTTTGCTTCACTCTCATTTTATTCCCTGTGAGATGAGCTTCAATATAGAGATGGGGAAATGGAACTACATGGTATTAAGGGATTGCTAAATAAAGAGGAAGTTTGGACTCCATGTCCCTCATCCCTACCTTCCATTTAGCCAAATTTGTCAAATCTGAATGAGCAACACAGAGTTAGAATGCACTGGCGGTCAGAATACAGCATTATTCCTATTACGTAGAACCATACTCCCTAAACTGTGCTCATGAATAAAGAAGTTCATCTATAAATAGTATCAAAGATTTCTTTTTTGTTTGAACAAAATGTCTGAATCACATTCATAAAACAAAGAAGACAGCGCAAATGGGTAGACGGAGGTAATAATTTTTAGTAAGATTTATACAAAGTCTTTCCTCAGGGCCTCAGAATATACATCTATAAATCTGGCACAGTGATCACGTGTTTCATGAAACTTGTGAGCGTCTACGGAAAACTCTAAACACTTTGGAAGTGGGTTTATATCATCTTCTCGTTAGCATCTTGTGCAACAATTAATTGTACCAAAAACCATGATGATGGCTACTCTTTATTGAGCATGAACTAAGTGCCAGGTATGTAAGATCTCATCCAATCCTTCATGCAACAACTCTATGAGGTAGGAGCTATTCCTATAGATGAGGAAACTGAGGCACCAAGAGGTTAAAAAAAACTTGTCCCAAGTCCCCAGTCTAGTTAAGGAGTTTAGTCTTTCCATGCAAGACGCTGTGATTATGGACTGTGAGAGGTGTTCTCTTTTTGTCTAAGAGGTGGCTTTGTGGCTTGAGCAAGGACAAACCCACGTACCATTCTGAAGTCCTCTTCGAACTTGAAAGCCCCGCCGCCCGTGGCACAGAGCGTGGTGTGCAGGCTGGAGAAGTTCTTCTCGCTGCCCATCTGGATGAACCTGTGCATGGCACAGCTGGGGAACCGGATGAAGTGCAGGTTTCCCTTGCGCCCACACATGGTCAAGTTCTTCAGTTCCAGGTGGACGTCCCGGATCCCAGTTTTCCCGTACGCGGTGTTAGAAGTCAAGTATTTCCTGATGCTCTTGAGGTTCTCCACCTCCTCCTGCTCCTCTTCAGCTGTAATATCCTTCGGTTCGAAGTAGACCAGTTTGACCAGGGTCCCCCCGATATCCATGCCGAACCACGGGAACGCTAGAGGACAGAAAGACAGAGGCCGCTGAGTTGGGTACGTGCCAGCAAACGTTCGATCGTCTGACATTCGACAACGAAACGCAGCGGTGTCATGTCTGGATGGACACTGAACATGGCTGACCTGAATTCAACTCTCTGTGCCTAAAAGGAAAGACAGGCAAGGGGAGAGTCAACGTAAGAGGTGCCCGTGATGCTGCCCACGCCCCACTCCACGAGAGCTGGCCTTCGGCGTGAGGACCAGGGCGGAGCCAGGATTCCGCAGTGACCTACTGCTGTCCCCATTCCCACGTGCTTCTCAGGGCTCAAGAGTCTCACCAAGCTGCGTGTGGTTCCCATACTTAAAGGATATATAGTATGCATATGCCATGGCTCCCAAATGCTAACCATTTTATCAGACGCTTGGTCAAACAGTGACCTGCTCCAACGCCATAGGAAAAACCGGCTCCACTAGGTGTTGCCATGGAGTGACGCTACGAAGACATGGCTCCACTGCTTTCATCTACAGAACAAAAGGGAAGCAGACAGGAAGAAAAAGTGGGCTGGGAGAGATGAGGAGCAGGCCTGGTGATCCCTACGGTGGCAGAATTCTAAAGAGAGCAGCTCCTGTTCATCTCCTTTCCTCACTGAGCAGAGACACTCGCTCCATCTCAGATGGCCCACCTACCAGTCCCCAACGCAGCTCCATGTTAGAACTGCCTTTACCTCTCCGGTTTCTGGTCTCCTCTCCCACCAATTCTGATTTAGCCCAGGGCTGGGACCCGGGCATGAGTACTGCTGAAACATTCCCCAGAGGTTCCGATCTGCAGGCTTGGGTACTCCACCAGAAGAACCACAGCCACTGACAGGCAAACCCACAAAGAAGTGCAGCTCCTGACCAGGTCTGCAACAAGAAGGCATGCCTCTCAATATAGATGCACCATACATGTACCTCACAGGTGATGTTTCCTGGTCCATTTTCTACAGTTCACAGCATTGTATGAACACACACACACACACACACACACACACACACACACACACACACACAGCAGGTCCTCGAATAACATTGTTTCGTTACAATGTTGATGAGATGCCACAGGAACTTAACTCTTGTTTATACAGCCTATGGTAAATCGGGTTTCGTTATGTCATTTCGCTGTAAGTCAGAGAAGCCAGCAGAGCCACAGGCACAAGGCGGGGTAGAGATCAGGTTCAAGCTGCACAAGAAGACTTAGCAAACAAGTAAACTGGTCTACTCATTCCACATGGTTTCTACTATAGTGTAAACTAGAAGCTGATGTTCCTAAAACAAGGCACTAGAGAGAGTGGCTAACTTTAGGTCCATCTTCTCTCAGCATATTCTAAAGAATAAGAATTATTTCTTAAAAATATTCTTGCATATGTGCACCAGGAGACATATTACAAAATGGTCACTGCAGCAATTTATAACAAAAAAACTGGTAACAATCTAGATGTCCATTGATGTGTAAATAAAATGATATACCATATAGCTGAGAATCAACTAGGTTTCTATGTCTCAAGATAAACAGAGCTCGAAAACAATGCTGAAAAGGAGACCTCCTTTCACGGTGAACAGAAGAGATATGTAGGTCATCACTTCCAGGTTAGAACATTTAGTTACAGGTATGAGACCCTCCAGAGCTTTCATACAGCGATGGGAAGCAGTCCAGGTAGTGGCTGGTCCATCAGCCTGGGTCCTGGAGGATGCAACCAATCCTCAATGTGCATACTGCACGAACACAAAATAAACCTTTGTTCTTTAAAGCACTGAGATTTGGGAACTGCCTTATTGCGAAAGAACCTATCATGACTGCTGTTGGAAATGGAGTATTGCTTCAAGAGCAACCAAAAATGTGGCAGTGGCTTAGAGACCAAGCAGCAAGGTATAAGGAAACAAATTCTAGAGTCCAGCAAAGCATTTGGTAAAACCATCCTGTACAGTAACTTGGAAAGCAGATAATGCACCTAAAAAATTAGGTGGAAGAGGTTGAAGGTCAAATGTCAGTAGCACGTGTTGGCGAATACTGGCTATTATTGGCTGTATTTTAAGAAGTGTAACCAAAAAAAAAAAAAAGGCGAAATGGGCTCAGAAAGTAATAGAAAAAATAAAATAAAGAAAAAAGAAAGTAACAGACTAGTTTACAAACAAAAAGGAAGTCCATCAAGTCAGACTGCAGGGTTGGCAAAAAGTAGCTGCTTCTCTCTCCCCAAGTATAAATGATAAGACTGAGAGAGGCTTTGAGCAAAACAAACCAATTAGCACTTAGCTTGAGGATGAGTGAGGGTCAGCGGAAGAGAGGCTATCCACTCCCTCTTAATACTGAAAGGGTAAAGATGTCTCTAAGATGCAGTTAAGTGGCTTCCTCGTTAATCTTTTCAATCAGAAAAGTTTAGGGGAAAAGACACTAGGTGTCAGTTCCCCACCCACCAGGGCCTGACAGGTTCAGAGTAGCATCAATGACATTAATAAAAGAAAGGCTAGAAGCACAAGCAGAGAGGCATACAGCGAATATATATGTACTATGCCAAGAACTGGGTGCAGGAAATAAACCAGAGTAAATAAATGGGGAAATAAAATAGACAAGAAACCTAGCTCCTTTTGAAAGGAGTTGTACTGCCAAAGAAGTCAAGAGCCTGAACCTAAAATGGTTGGGAAAAGTGTTCAGGACCTGAAAGGACGCCAGAGCTCCAACCCTCCAAAGTCAGGCAGCCCCTGAGAAAGCACATTCTTCCGTGCTCACTCAAGATGTGATCCTGGAGGCTACTGGAAGACGCAAGGGCTGAAGACAGCAATGCGGTGGGGATGCCCTCCCTGAGAGAAGAATCTGGACCCCAAAGGAACATTCTCCACCTGCAAGGCAGGAAGCCCTGAAGATTTCAGAACGGCTTCAGAATTTAGCATGACGGATGTCCAATGAATGGATGTCTCTCATTCACCCCCTTTCTGAACAGGAGTGTATACGGGGTTTCCCAACCTTTGTTTCACCATTACGTAGGAATACACAATGTGGGGGCAGGGGTGGACAGCAGCAGGTACTTGCGTCTTTTAGTTCAGAAATTTCTAGGTCGAGCTGATGGTGAAACAACTTTGTATTACACCCTAATGTGCAGCCTACTGTGCATCATGCAGATGCCATGACTGGATGGGACTTCAGGTTGTCTCCGTTGGGGAGGTGACAACTATATCTTACCCGCAGGTGGGAGAGTGGGCCAATTTGGTGATCAGAGACACAAACTGTGGTGGTCACTAGTGCTGCTGGCCATGTACTTCTGGTTCCTTCCGTCCAGGCCCGTGGGATCAGACTGCAACTCCTGGCCATTTTGTAACTGAGCTGGGCAATGTGCCTAATCCAGCCAGTGAATTGAGAATAGAAACAGTTTATGTCACTACCAAGCAAGAGGACTTATGGCTGGTGTTAGACCCTTCAAAACTCCTTCTCTGTTGCCATGACCAGCAGAATGCAAGATAGTGACTGCTCCATCATCTGGGTCACAGAAGGAGGATGGGCCAAGATGGAGTCCCCAGCCACTCCTCAATGGACTCATAGCATGAATGAGAAATAACCTTTGCTGTTTTAAGCCTTTGAGATGTGAGGATTATTTGTTATTCAAAATGATCTCACCAATCCCGACTAATACACCCTCCATCAAAATCTTTGGCTGTTTTTCCCCCTGGAATCTTCCGGCTCCTGCACCAGACCCAGGGACTGCCAACACTGCTGATAAACACATGGCAGCTGAGTGCTAATGAAAAGGTAGGCAGGTCCTGCTGCATTTATTTCTAGCTAAAAACTCCTCAAAACAGAAGCCACGACTGGCAACCAGTAGTAGTTAAACCCATAAAATGAATCTGTATTCCAAATACTGTGGTAAAAGTATTTTAACATGCCATTGGTAGCCGATGGCTTTAAAAGAAAGCTTGTTTCTTAAAGACCTTTCCAGAATGCTAGAATAGTCTCTGAGGGGCACTTACACTTCCTGCAGTAAATTTCAAAGGTTATACAGTGAACTCCAAATAGAAAACAAGAGAGAGACAAAAAAAGCCATCAACAACTCAGAAAAGTTTTCTCAGCAGTCAAAGAAACAATTGTAAAGAGATAAGGGAGCCTGACATTAGAAAATCTACCTCCTCTTGAACCAGCTACAGAGTTTAAAAAGTGCTCCTGGTGACACTATGTTACCTAACACTAATATTTCTTCCTATATGTAAATTAGGCACCAAGTGCTCAAGATGAGCTCCTGCCGCACAGATGTGACTCCGTAACCAGCTGCTGTCACACATACTTTAACATATCTCTCAAGCTTCCACCACGCTGGAATTTATTGTTATAATAATTTGCTGTCCATAGGGAGCAGCAGGACTAAACTTCTTTTCCCACTAGCTGAGAAGATATTTATTAAACAAACAAAATAGGTGGGAAAGATGTCTGAGGACTGTGTAACCAACAGGAAAAGACTTTTTTTCTCTCTCTCTTTTTTTTTTTTTTTTTGGTGGGTAGTTCCCTGGCTGGGAATCGAACCCAGGCTGCAGCGCTGACAGCGCCAGCGCCAAAGCCTTAAGCCACACCACCACCAGGGAACTCCCGAAAAAAGACTTTTAAAGCACTTCAGAGATAGTTTTACACTACACGAACACTAATTACGTTGGAGTTGCCTAAGAACCTCTACACGGTAAAAGAAAAAGAAATTATTAACTAGATCCAGGTGTGTAATAAAATTGTATTTCTTTAAAAATGTGCTCTCTGAGAGCCAGCCCCCCTTCACTATGTCTAAATTTGGTTGATAGTATAATGTAATTCTTTGCCGATACATTCACTTTAAGAGGTGGGAGACACCTTCAGTTAAGTCTAACACCTAAGCTTTAAGAAAATTAAGGTTTGGAAAGATCAAGGAATTGTCTAAGGTGAGTCACCCTGGGTATCATCAGAGCCAATTTTACATTTCAGCAGCCAGTAAATCCCCCACTTTGCAAGGCTAGTCTGAGTTGTTTGTCAATGGCAACTGAGAGCACCCCAACAGACACAATGACTGTGGGCAGTTTCTTTCTGGAGCCATTCACTTATTTAGCTGTGAGACGGAGATGGACTAGCCAATCACCGAAGTTCTGTCTAGTTTTCACATTCCATCAGACACACACACACAAAGCCCTCCAAAACCATATTTTTAACAGCATAAAATGTAACAGTTGAAAACCTAAGCACTATTTAAGAACCTTGAGGAAAGTGGTAAATGTAAAATTTAATAAAAGGGTTTCTGTAACACCCTAAAGAAACCCATAATTATTGCACACACAGCAATCTGCTAAACATTAAAAACTCTATACAGGGAAACTTGAGTCATGGATTCTTTCAAATTAATGCATACCAGATTTCTTTAGTTTGAATTTTAGTCACATGGCAATACCCAGTGTTGGCAAGGGTTACAAGGACACAAGCACTTACAAAGTACCAATGGGAATGTAAACTGATACATGGGGCTATTTGGAAATACACATTAAAAAGCTCCAGATCGCTATACCCTTTGATAATTTATCCTAAATAAATACTTAGGCAAGTATTCAAAATCTTACCTTTAAAAATCACTGACGTTTTACTACTAATAATGAGAAAACTATTGTTCAAAAATAACAGGGTGGTTAAATATATGATTACCTATTTTGTAGGACAGCATTTAATGATGTAAGAGTGTTCGTTATGATGGAAAGGTCATGTGATTAAGTGGTACAGTTTGTATGATTACAATTTTGTGTAAAAATTAAATGGCCATTTGTATACACAAAACAAGACTAGAAACTCTAGGCCAAAATTTCGGCCAGTTAAGACGCCTGACAATACCAGGTCTCCCTCAGGTAGGAATTTAGGGTTGGCAGAGGCCTGACTCACCTACCTACAGTATACTATTGTCAGGGCAAAACCCTTATGTTCAATTTGGCATTTCAAAACACACTTAAAGGGACATGGGTATGTTTACAGGAAAGGATCGCTATGGGAAAGGCCACACACCCCTGTGTGACAGCAAGCCTTCCCCCACTGATACAGCCTCAGATTCTGATCAACTTTCTCCCTCTCGCCCAGACAACGGTGGGAACAAAAGGGCTGATCATATTCTCATATTCAAGAGGGGAAAAGAGAATAGTGAGGATTACTTTCAGGATCTGTGAGGCAAAAAATAGTATCACATCTGCCAGCAGGACTAAAGTCTGGATTTCACCACGTCTGCCATGCAGACCTAAATTATGTATTAGGCAAAACAGGTTCAGTGCCTGGGGCCTGCGTTATTTTTAGCCACTCCCCAAAACAGTTTCATTCCTTTAAAAATCAGAAGACAACATCTGAACTTCCAGGTCAGAGAAAACATTGCACTATATCCTATTGATATGTTCATCTTTGTACCAACACAGTAGAAAAACATAATTTCTATCTTCTTCTTATGGGGTAAGGGTCCTATGAAGGCAAAAGTGCCCGGGGTCCATGCAGCCCGGCCTGTTTACATATTGCTCCACACGCAGTCAATCCCAGGTTAGAACTGGCAGACTACCTGTGTACTCTGCATCTCCAATTTGAACTGGATCTTTATGGTTTATTTACCATTGTATTTCCTTAAAGCAACTTCAATTTTAGCACATAGTACAACTATATTTTAAAACATTTATAAAATAACACTTATTTTTAAAAATCACTGGCTATGTTCATCCATGTTTTGTCTCAAATTTGCCTCATGATAAAAATCACTTAAGGCATTGGTTAAAAATACAAACTCCCAGACCATCTTCTGGAGATTCTGATGCAGTGGGACTGGAGAAAATGTTTGTAATGAGGAACTTCTGTAGTTCTCACTGGTCAAGTTCAAAACCACTATCCTAGTTGAATCAAACTGAATATTTTAAGTAGCTGGACCACAATTTAAAAGTGAGAAATTAGAGTTTGAATTGTTCTTGCTTGTAATTTCAAAGGATTCTGAGGCTGACAGCCAAGGGCACAGCATGGTAATGACTGGGTAGATAATCTATTTCCCAGGAGGGCCGTGAACACATCTAATGGCTTGTTAATGCAATTATTTATGAACAATTTATTACATGAGTGCCGCAGGTGATTTTCAAATTTTACATCCAGCTTTTGAAGTTCCAGTTATCATCCACCCATGACTAAACCCCGTGGCTGTGGCTTTAGATTAAATGTTGTCATTGCGTTCCTCTCTCCCATGTTAAAAGTAACTGGGCGTTCCTCTATAAAGAAGTTAGCTCTGGCAACAGTACTCTGTATTTAGGTCAGGCAGGCGGACGTTCTTTGATTTGCAGCTCATGGGGCTGACCTTAACACAGACCGCCACACGAAATCAGAACAAACCGAAACATCAACATAAAAGCTGTTACTTTTTTTTGTTGTTGTTTTTTAAGGTTAAGATTTGAGAGGGGAAGAAAAAAAGCTCTTGCAGGGGGCCCTTCTGGTGGCATCACTAAATGTATTCTTAGC
Source organism: Lyroderma lyra (assembly GCA_004026885.1). Classification (NCBI taxonomy): domain Eukaryota; kingdom Metazoa; phylum Chordata; class Mammalia; order Chiroptera; family Megadermatidae; genus Lyroderma; species Lyroderma lyra. The sequence continues at coordinate 90,747 of PVJL010001061.1, read as the reverse complement.
TTGGACCTGGACCTGGAAGCAGCAGGGGTGAGACGGGCGTTAGAGATGAGGGCACCCAAAAATGTCAAACCCATGAGGTTAAAAATACTTTTCCTTGATTGTCGTCCTCAAGTCCCTGGGCAGCTCAGTGAAGTGCAGTTTCTTTCCCAAGGTCCCGCCTGGGACATCTCCCTGCCACCTTATGAGAGAATCAAGTAGAAAGAAGGGTGTCACTCTAGTGACCATGGAGCTCATCTCATGCCATCCCTGCACTCAAGTCCTGTGTTTCTGCTCCAGGTCTTAAGGAGGGGAAGTGGCAGGCAGATGAAACCTGTTTCCCGCTCTGAAGTAACATTCCCTGGCTGAGGAGCTGGGAGACAACACAACACAACACCAGTGATGGTCATCACCTCCATTTCCCACCAAGAAGCTACCTGTCCTGCCAAATCTAGAGTCAACCTTCCCTGTGGTCCTCACCTTTAATTATGCCACCTTCTTCATTAGAAATACAGCCCCTGAACTAAGGAGAAGATTCCATAGATTCGACTATGCAGAGAAATGCCAAAGGATGGGAGTGCACCCGTGTGACACTCTCCATTGTGACTATCTCAGCAGGCAGAAGTGATAGCAGACAGAGGTGATAGCAACTTCTACCCAGAATGGCTCTCCAGCTACCTGATACCTCAAACTGTGGCTCAGGATGGTAATCTCATTACTTGCTTAAACAAATCCCAGTTTAAACTGCCAAGAGGCTTAGCTTTCTGTCTTGACAAGCCACCAGAGCAAGCTTACTTACTCTGGGGAGGCTCCTGACAATTTAACACCAGGGAGTGGTTAATTAAAGAGGCTTCCGGAAGAACAGCACTGCTAGGTGGCACGACTACAGGTCTACTATAGAAATGGGACTCACTCGTTTATGTTAGCTTGACTGTGAACATCTGGCGAATCTTTAAAGTTGAGCTGAGTGGGGACTGAGGAAAGACGTGCCAACTGCTCACATGCAATGCAAGCTGAAATAAAGAGGTGCTCACAGCACCCTTCTCAAATAATCTGAGAACAACCACATGCTTATGCACCCACCAATTCATTGAACAGATTTGTGGCAACGAACCTGACCCCTTAGCACTTATATGATCGTCTGCAAGGACTGACAGTTAAAGTTAATCAAGGAGAACAGTCTGGAAAGGAGTGAAAACTGCTGAGGGAAATTCCTATTGTCCTAGTACCAGACTCTACTTAATTAAAACAATCTTCTAATATTTATGAATGGCAGCTCTATGCAGGGTTCCCTTTTTAGCACAATAACTTTAACGAAGTAAAGCCTGACACGTTCTAGCCCCTTAAGGGATTTTAATTAAACTGCAGATGACATTCAAACCTATAGACAGTTTAAAAATCATAGGATCTTGGTGTTGGAAGGACATAGGGCTCTTTTAGGGAAATACACACCAAAACCACAGTGAGGTATCACTCCAAACCCACTAGAATGGCTATAATTTTAAAAAATGGAACATAAGTGTTGGTGAGGATGTGGAGAAACTGGAACCCTCACACACTGCCTGCAGGAATACAAAATAATGCAGTCACTTTGGAAAACTGTTTGGCAACTCTGCAACAGGTGAAACATAGGTTACTTTATGATCTAGCGAGTCCACCCTTAGGAAGATAGCCAAGAGAAATGAAAACATGTCCTCACAATAACTTCTACGTGAATGTCCACAGTAGTATTACTCATAATCTCCAAATGTCCATCAACTAATGAATGGGTAAATAACATATAATATCTCCACACAACGAAATATTATTGGGAAATAATAAGGAAAAGGAGAGTGAGTACTAATAGATTTGGTGGGGGGTGAAGTGCTCTAAAATTGTAAGATTAAAAAAAAAAAAATAAAATACAATTGTAAGGTACAGTGTAAGAAACAGAGTCAATAACATTGTAATAACTGTACAGTAACAGATGGTTACTGGACTTATTGTGGTGATTACTTTGTAAGGTATATAAATGTTGAATCACTACGTTGTACACCTAAAACTAATATATATGTCAGTTATAATTAAAAGTAAGTTAATTTAAAAATAAAATTGATTTTAATGATGGTTGCACTTTGTAAATATGCTAAAAACCATTGAACCGTACACTTTAAAGAGTAAGCTGTATAATAAATTTTATCTCTATAAAGCAGATTTCATACATCTATAAAGCTCTGACCCAATCCCTTCATTTTATAAATAACTTAACATCTAAAATATAAATGCCAAATTATAACAGTTTTTGAAGAAAATCTTTCTCAAATGTATGACCCACTTTCCCATATTCTTAAAGAATTTTTTCTATAATTAAATTTGTTGGGGTGACATTGGTTAGTAAAATTAAATAGGTTTCAAGTGTTCATTTCTGTAATACATCTTCTATGTGTTGCACTGTGGGCTCACCACCCACAGTCAATTCTCTTCCTTAAAGAAAACGTTAACTCTTTCTGATGATTCAGGGTCATATAGGAATCAATTTTTGTGCCTACTATATGCTGATGTCCTCAGGATGACATAAACCTGTGCTTCCCAGGCTGCTGTGGTTTAAGTATTCTTTTGTTCCCATTATAGCTTTCTATATCCTGCTTGTAGACTAATACTGTTCATTTCCTGCTGCTGTGGGGGTTACTGCACTATGTCTATCCTGAAGCTGCTATGTATAAATGCAGAGAAACCAGAAAATCAAGTCTGTTAAAACTGAGACTTTCATAAGAGTAACAAGATGTAGAGAGAGCACAGGATGTATTACACCAAGTGTAAAATGCATGACCATCTCCAAATTTATCTGCTTCCCAACACTGATACTGGTTGATCAGAAGTGTTTGCTTCCCCCCAGTTCTCAGCTGCCTTTTTTCTGGGTTAGCACTGCCACGTTGCCCTAAGTCATGATCACCGTAATTAGTCATAGATGTTTGTTATGCTAACCAAGTTTTTCGAAGGCACAGCTAGATGTAATATCTAATTGGGAAAAGAGATTAAAACTTAAAAGTATAAATGTGGGCATTTAAAATATCTTCTTTATCTGGTACCATTTAGTTGGGGGGCATAGTGTGCCCTTCTATACCATTAAAGTGAGATTTTAGAACTTGTTCGCATTGGAACTATTTTTTTCTTATTACATCTTAAGTCTGGAACTCCCATATGAAAAAATCAAAAGTAACATCTTCTTTACATTAGTTTATCTTACCAAAAGCAAAATCACACATTTAATGTAAAGTTAATCAATGAGGATGATGCTGTTTTGATGAACATAAAGGCTGGAAAATTGTCACTTACAAATGACAGCCACAGTTTCATGAACTGCAGCATCCAGTACATGTCTGTACTTTGAATGACAAAATATGGGGAAAAGCTGGCTTCAGAGAGTAGGTGCAAATCCTAACTGGTTTTCGATCAGGAATTTCTTGAATCAAAACTGTTTCAGTAGCTTGAAAAGATTTACTGAAAATATTTCACAAAAGTGGAATGCTAAAAATAACAACTCGTCCCTTTGTTTGTAATAGGCATAAAAATCAAACAAAAAAGCATCTGAACCTCATTAAGTGCTAAAATTCTAGGACAACACTACCAGGACTTGACAGGTTACACATTTACTTGTTATTACATAACTGACCTAAGCCAGAATGAGAACATGTACCAAGTAAACACGCCGAAGCCTTGCCTAAAATTTATTCCAGTGTGGCGCACGTGTGCTATAGTGGTATACTGGCTTGTGAAATTTTATGTGGACATACACACAGAGGACAAATTTTTTAAAGACTTCAGAGCTACAACTTGCCAATCAATAGTTTATTTATAAGAATGCAGAAGCTTACTCCAAGGTCTATAAATAATGAGTTAACCCAGCAGCAGCATTGTACCAACTAACTTTAACGGCTTATTATGTGCCAGGTGTTTTGCTAGGAGCTTTCCATGCCATCTTTAACTTAATTCTTATAACCTACTGAGGTGGGCAGGAGTTTTATGGCCATTTTACACATGCCAAAACTGAGGCTCAGAGAAGTTAAGGAATTCTCACCCAAACATTAGTTAGGTGGTCTCCAGCATGCTTTTTAATTACAGTTTTTAAATAGATGAAAGTATTTTTAAAGAAGAATTTTGAATGAATTATTTGGACTCCCTGAAAGTTCTATCCTGTACATAGTTGATATGTAGGCAAATATCCAGAAAAACAAGAGCAAACCCCAACACTCTGTACACCATTACTTACACATTCCAGTATAAAAACTTCTATCAATGATGTTTCCATATTATTAGAAAATATTAAATGATACTCATTCTGTCAAAGAGGGCATAAGTGCATAAAACGCATGTGAAGCCCATTTTTCATAAAACTGAAAGAGTCGTAAAACTGACAAAAGTAAACCAGTCTCGGCAGCTATTCGGGTAAGAATTCATGGATGTTTAACTGATTTGATCCCCAGGAATGCTTGACAAACAAGAGTGACGCTAAATAGATGCAGGACCTTGTTCTTTGTAGGTTCCACCCTGAATCCAGCAGCCTCAGATTCCCAGACCTGAGCCCGAGCCCACATCCTGATCGTCCTGGGGATGGGTGCTAGTAGCTTTCCTGCTCTGACGCTTAATGAATTCGGAGGAAAGGAGAGGAGTGAAATTTAATTCTGTTCCTAATCCCTCAATCTTAAAACAAAACCTAAGAGGAGATACTAATCACTTCTAGTCCAGTGATTTGGGGTGATCCCAAAGTACCATTTTGGGCACAGGTCTATTTCCTTCCAAGAATAAGGTTTCAAATCTCAGATAATGAAAAAATGGTTAAAAATTAATCAGAAACAGAAAATAACATGAGCTGTTATAATAAAAACTCCTCTGAGGAAACACAGTATCAGATTTTCATCTATCTATCAACCAACAGGATGTAACAATTTGAACCATAGTTAGATAAATGAGTTGATTATGCATGTGTACATCATAAAATACTATAGTCTCTCAACTGGATAATACATCGTTAATTTACTCAGCAAATAATGGAATATGATTATGTTTTTTAAAGTTCTTATCTTTTAGAAATACATATGAAAACATTTACCATTGAAAGGATATGATATCTGAGATTTTTTTCATCATCATCCAGTTTCAGAGGGGAAGGTTCTTGTGTAATAGATAAAATAAAATAAGACTGGACATGAGTTGACAGTTACAGAAGCTGAATGGTGAGTAATTTGCAGTTAGTTATATTTTACACTCTGATATTTTAATAACGTTTGAAATTTTCCTAAATAAAAAGGTTCTTTTTTAAAAAAAATCTCAACCCTCTCCAAACCTTCATTCAGGACACAGAGAACACAATGAGTTACTTTTGGAGTTAAAATTCAGGTGGGTATGCACTGGGGAAGTCCCTTTACTGCCTCATAGATCCAGTTTATGGAACCAAACACACCAAGCTCCTTTCCCTCGCGGCTGGGACAAATTTCAACCTGCCCACCCCAACCCAAACCATGAAATTAAGAAATCCTGGCAACTCCACCCTGCCAGTTCAGTCAGCAACAATAGGTAAAACCACAACAACCTAGAACAGGTGAGGCTCACCTGGGGCCAGATTTACACCTATTTAAAGAAAAAAATGTTGGATTCCCCATTCCACAAGTAATGAATGCGGAACTCAAAATAATTCAAGTCACTCAAAATAAAAACAGTGAATCATGAAATAAGGATAAAGAAGTCCAAAGCTATGATTTGCCTGTGATTAAGGCTTCAGTGTGTGTACGTACATACACGAGGGCTGCCTGGAAACAAACCTCGCCATAAATGCCTTTGTTTTTCATATTGCATGGCTGGACACTTTCCGGACAGTCCTCGTCTATCTACATGCATAAAGACATGTGGCCTATTGTTTTCTTCTCTTTTCCTCAGTCCCCCTGCTGCACCGCTGGTACACTAACACCTGCTTGTTATACTGATTGGGTCACCCAGCACTGAGTCCAACTACATTTGAGACAGGAATGTAAGAGGGATTTAAGGGAGGCAGCTAACAATGTGATTCTAAATTCTGCCCTTATACCATAGTGGCCTGCAAACGTTTGTGAAATACTTCCTTTTTCTCACCTAACTTATCTTCTGGCATTGTCCTATTTAGAGAACATGTTGACCTTTTCCTCCCATTCTCTGCCTCAATTGCTTTAATAGTTCAGTTTGTATTACTGATGCTCTCTGGGACTTTTCTCTGAGTGTCTGTGAGCTAAGTCCCAGTCAGTAGTGTACCGGTAAAGGTTTAACAAATGGCTCTCTGAAAATCCAGCCCTGATTTTCTGCATTTGTCAATTTTCATTGTGCAAATACACCCACTATGGCCAATTTCAAGCTACCAACACAAGGACACTGAATGCAGAGCTGGGAAGTAATCCATACAATCAGCTCACAGAGCCTGGCTCCTGCGCACCACGGTACTCCTGTACAACCCACTACCACTCTTTAAGTGTTGATGAAATATTACGTGTCAACCCAAAGACTAAATCACTTTTGGGTCATGCCCTGGTAGTAAGAACCCTCCTTAAAAGGTTAGAATATGTGATATCTCCTTGGCCAAAATGATACTACCTTCCTTCCCCTAAATAAATAGCATCTCTTTAGATATTTTTCATCAAACTTAGGTAGTTAGGAAAGCATAAATGAATAGTAAATAGTCTTAACTACGCTCAAGTCCTCTGACTCAAACACCCCGAGTTTAGAGACTTACAGAACTGCCACAGTATCTGAGTAAAATCAAGCCAGGCAACAGGCTTCAGGACTACAGCTCAGAACTACACGAGACTGGGTATATCTCATCCACAGTCTAGCACAGTGCCTGGCCCAAAAGGATAAAAATTGGTTAGTCCCTGTGGTGACTACAAAGACTATTACATCTCAGCACTCAAGGTACCCCGGTCAATACTTACCTGATCCCTTTACGACAACCCCAAGAAGTCACACTTGAGTCTGAGCTTTTTAATACTTGCTGGCAACCAAGTAAAACCTGCACTGAATCTCATGGGTGATGCGAGTCTGACAGGCGTGAGTTTGAGTCTTGGTTCTTCAGAGAGTAAGACACCAAGGAAAAGCCAAAATTAAACTGTCTTTAAGTACCTAGTGAGCTGTCACGAAGAAAACAGATTAGATAGATTATATTGTGAAGGAATGCAGAGTAGGAGTTATGGGGAGGCAGATTTTGACAGTATGAGGAAGGACATCTAACACCATCACCCAGAAAAATAGCTAACATTTATTGAGTGCTTTTGTTTTCCTGGAAGCCTCACCAGACTGCTTAGACATTTTGAGCCTGAGGTTAACTAAGTCCATCCCCACCTCTCTCACTGCTAGACTGTCAATCTCAGGCTGTACAGCAGTTGTTTGTCCACAAGCCCCAGAGGTTCCTAGTATCTGGCACTGCCCAGGCTAAGCACAGGTCACAGAGGTTTACAGAGGTCCAGACTGTCCTGAGCCACTTGCTATCTAAAGTTCCCCGTGGCCTCAGATTCAGCACAGGATCAAGGCCAGGCAGACCAGAAGGTTCACACACTGGTCTCAGAGGCATCAGGTGCCCAGAAATACGCATGCCATCCTCTGCCAGAATGAAGTTTGCTAGGCTGTGGGTTAAAAAAGAAGGTCCAAGAACTGGTTGGTGTCCCTGTTCTGAATTCTGAAGCCTTGTTCAATTCACAAAGCTGTTATAAAGGGAAAACTGCTCACTTTTCTAATCCTTCTCATCTCTTTTGTTCATCCTACTCCCGCAAGGCCTGAGATATCAAAGAGAGAGAACAATGGAAGACACCTCCTTTTTAACCATGAACTTTGTCCTGACACTAGATTAACAGTAAAATAAATTATAATCTTCTTACAAAGTTGCAGGGCACACTGTACTCAGTCTCAGGAACCATTAGTGGGGCACCTGAAAGTGACAATGAGCTCAAGACTTGTGACACAGGTCATGTGTCCTTCTAGAAATGTCAGAGGGAATTAGGGAAGCATCCATTTAGGAGGTGATGTCGAATCAGGTTGTAGGATACCCTGAAACCCATCCCACATAGGTTCTCAGGACAAGATGAGTTCATGGAAAGTCTGAGATTTCAGAAAGTTTTGAAAGCCTCTGTGACTAAATAACAGCAATAATATTAACATTTGATGTTCTCTATTAATAGTAGATAGTATTCCTAGTAAAATATCTTTTACTGTGTACATGGCAGAGTCTAGGCACCCTGTTATACACTTCATACATGTTTTCTACATTTGGTCCTCGCACCTGTAGGGACCATTATCTCTCCTCCACAAAGCGCACCTCTAAGTAGTTAAGAATCTCACATTGTTAATAAGCAGTGGAATGAGAACCTGAATCCAGGTCTGGTGGCTCCAGTGCTGTTTCCACCACAGAACAGTGCTCACACTTCCTAAGAACCCACTAGAATCCTGAGTCTGGTTCCATAGCCCGAGAGTCAAAACCTGAACTCAGATGGTTTCACTTCAAGTACTTGAGCCCTCCCTCCCTCCCTCAGTTTCTTCACCTGTAAAGGAGAATCATGATAGTACCTGTCTTACTTCAGTCTGCTTAAGCAGAAATACAATAGATTGGGTAGCTTATAAACAACAGAAATTTCTCAGTTCTGGAATCCAAGATCAGGTGCCTGCAGATTTGGTGTCTGGTGAGGGCCCACTTCCTAGATGGATTTTTTTTTTTTTTTTTTTTTTTTTTTTTTTGCTGTAACATCACATGGCAGAAGGGGCTGGCTAGCTCTCCAGGGTCCCCTTTATAATGGCACTAATATCAACCATAAGGGCTCCAACATCATGACCTAACCACCTCCGAAAGGCCCCACCTCATAATACCTTCACCTTGGGGTTGGGAGATATAAGAATTCATACACTTAACCTTTTCTGAAAATTTTACAAAAATACTTCTTTTTCCCAACATAAATACATAATAGGCTCATTTGGGCAGAAAAGAATTCCAGCTAGCAGGTAATGGAGTTAGACTTGGGTTTGAATTTTGGTCCTGCAATTCACTAACTACCAGTCTTCAGGCAGGTTGTTTCACTTCTCTGAGACTTTCCTTCCCTGTCTGTAAAATACTGAGTGGGAGTGGTACTTGCATGCTTTTATAAAAACACATGCAGAACAATAGGCACACCGCTGTTGCTCAATAACAGCTACTCTAATTAGTCAAGCAAAGTGACTACTGTAAGAACCCACTTTTGTCATAAGTTTGTACATCTTCTTTCCAAACTATAGAGAAATCTGTTAGAGGTCCATATTATTATTTTGCCTGTAAAAATAATATTCTCTCCCCTCTCTGAATCATCTATTGCTTTCATATACATCTCAAGAACACACACACACACACACACACACACACACACACACGGTTAGCCAACACTAAGCATCTAAAAGATGTCATAAATTAAGCAATGAGATACAAAGCTTGACAGCTGCACTATCTAGAGAAAAGGTCTACCTAGAAATTCTGTGCACCATATTAGGTACATGAACAGTTTCCATATTTGAATCAGAATATTGTCATCCCAAGATGAACACTGCCTTACATTTTAAAGCTAAAGCACATACAATTAAATATAATAGAAGTCAAACCTTGATTTATTTTTATGGTAATTGGTTTGTATTAAAACACACACGCACACATACACAATTAAAAGGCATGCTATCACCAAAAATAAAAATAAAAAAATAAAAAACCTGTCCATTAAAACCAGTACTCCTTTATTTTCCTACTACTTCTGTCTCCAAAGCCATGATGAAATTTTGTTTTATTAACTTGTTAAATGCCCCACTTGTTAAAAATTAACAGCACTCTTTTCAACTTTGGTTACTATGCCAAACAAAATATGCTTTACATTAATGTTGAAATCCATTTACTGATCTTTTGGAGAAAAATGTGTTCACATGTCTTCCAGATCCTGATAGATGACTTAACCACTTAGCTGCTGGACAGTTAGGCTTTAAATTCTATATCTTCAGTTCCAATGTGCACTGTATAATTAATAACTTCATTGACAAAATCGGGGTCAGCCACAACCCAGAAGGTAGCAAAGCTAGAGTGTGCTCTTGCTTTCCACTTTAGTCTTTTGCTCTTAAATTTGCAATGCTTCCCATCCATCTAGACATGCTAATTATGTTCTTAAAAATACTCAAGTATCCACAACTCAATGCAGATACAACCAAAAAATGCTACCTATTTACTTTTATCCTGATTATTCTAATTAGCCTGATCAGAGGTAGTGGAAAGCCCAAGTACCAAAACTAAATATCCCAATATTTAGGAAATTGAAGGCTTGTACTTCCACAACGGTGGCTAGCTAAAACTGGTAACAGATTTGGGTTTTTTCTCTTTGTACCCACAAGTTCGTTATGTGCATAATGAACTCTCACCTCTTTTGAGCTGGTGCTCTATGTGGATGACCGGAGGAGTCAGAACTCGCCCCCAGGAGGCTGCCGTACTGATCCAGTCCTGAGGCCTGCTTGTTGCAATACACTGGGAAGGAGAAGGGCAGTTCCACGTCCTCCAGCCTTCTGATGACACTCAAATATTTGCCCTTCTGTAGCAGAGTTCAGTGACCCAAACAATGACCTCCTTTACATGTTGTTCCTCTCCTCTAGTCTGGCTTATCTAACAGTGTCTTTGGGGCTAAACTACCCTGGATTTCAAGGCAACTTCTATATACTACTTTGTGTCATTTCTGTTCCTCCTCCAAAAAGTACATTGTGTATAATATTTACCAATTTCTTGGAAAATAACCTATTAAGCAGAAGGAGTTATGTACAAAGGTGGTGCTGCAGTACTGGTACCGACACAGAGACCCTGCCTGCAGCCTAAAGCTATGAGACAGGTTGAGTAAACCACGGTCCGACAGCCATATAATGAGATATTGGGAAAAAAATACAATCATTAAAAGTGATGTTTTCATAGCATAAGAAAATGCCTATGTTAAAATATTCAGATAAAAACGTTATCAAAATCTTATTTTAGTACTGCCTTTAAAATATGGTACATTTTAAGCTATTGTTTTCTTTGAGTGACAGAACTGTGAGTACTTCTTCTTGCTTTTTTGGGGTACATAGGGTAAAAAATGTAATTATGAAACTAGAAGTATTTCAGTTACTCCAATAAAACCTTTTGGTCTTTCTGATTTTAGGCCTATTCTCTCTTTTTTGTTTTTAAACTATAAAAGTCAGTTTGAGGTTGTCTCTGTCCGCTCAACTTCTTTGTCCTATGGATTTATGGCAGAGGGTGTTCTGGATGGTTGTGAAGATGGCTGGCATTTACTGAATAACTACTATGGGCCAAGTAGGAACCTAATATCTTTTACATATATTATCTCATGTAATCCTCACATCAACTTGATGAGGTCATGTGATTACCCCCATCACTCTGATAGTAAAACTGAAGCATAAAAATTAAGTGTTTGCCCCAGGTCATCCAGCTGCCATTCAAACTCAAGCCCTTTGTGGTCTGAATGATTGCACCATTTACAATACCTCTTGAGGCACTCACTGAATCTTATTAGGACTATCATTAGTTTCAACATATTTGGGACGTGAGCTGATTCCATAAGGTGCTATTTGCGTTTCAAACAATCAGAGCACCAAGGAACAGACCAAAGGAATCTCCTTTTTGATACCTTATGGAAACTTCACAGAAGGACTTTGCCAAAGTCTGTCACAGGGATGGAAATGGCTACCTCAATGAGGTGGTGATGTCGCTTGTACCTTTTCCCCTGTGACATCAATCAAATATTCATGTGCAAGGAATAAGAGAAAAAATAATTATCTATTCCAACTTAATTGTGTCTTCCAACTTAATTGTGGAGAGAAGATAAATAACGCACATTATACTATTGGGACAAGGCAAAAAAAAAAAAAAAACAAAACAACCACCACAAACCATATGCATAATTAAATACTAAGTCATGTGGCAGAGTAGGTAACTAGTGCAGAAGTCATGTAGGTAGAACTGTCAACTGCAAAGTAGCACAGAACTCTGAAGGTACCAGAAACAGCCCTTGCAGTGATCACCCAGCCAAGTACAGCATTTCAAGATGAGATCTAGTAACTTGGTTGAGGTCACACAGCTTCTAAGTAGCAGAAACGGGTAAAGTAGCCAAGGAAGCCTGAGGAAACAGTCTTGGCAAAGCTTTCCAAAGATAAGGTAGAGTGAGGTGGTGGTCCTGTAGATGAAAACAGTGGTCAATATTTCCCTTTCCTGGTTTAGCAAAAATCAACCTGTCCCTGGACTGATTTTTAGACTAAGATTGTAAATAGTTCCTGCATGGAGGGCTCAGATTTAATTTTTTTGAATAATCCAAAACTATTGAACTGTTTTATTCTATTCAGCATTTTTGAGCATTAAGTATTGTAAGGTGTATTACATTCTACTCAAAATATTATAGACTAGAAAACACCTACCAACATACACATTCCTGGTTCCTATCTTTCAGGGGATGCCGGGTTGTCCTAACATACCTCTGGTTTAGACAGAAGGAGGCATCTGATGTAAACTGGTAAGCAGGAGTTACTTGTTCAGCTTCAATGCTTCCATCAATGATATACTCCTAAATTTTGTTTAAAGCACTTAAATACTCTTTGTAATAATTGCTCAAGGAAAATAGATCAGTCACAAGAAAATAGGGATAAGCTTAACTCTAAGTAGATTCATATTAGAGTATCAATAATTCTAAAATTTATTTCAGAAAAATACCAACTGATTGAGCAACACTTTTACGAAAAGATACCTAAATGTTAATAGGCAATGTATAAAGATACTAATTTAATCATAGTATTAACTAAGAAATTTTGGTAGTGAACACATCAGATGAGACTCCGAACATGTACAAATTATGTCAAAAACTTTTTTTCAAATTTGAGAACAGAAAACATGGTAGGATAATGAAAAGTCAATTTTGATGAACCATTTTTACAAGTTTATAAGTATCATGGTCACCAAACAAATATAAACCATTTACTTTCTGACACAAAGCACATAGGCACAGTCGTATTTTCTTGTATTCTAAAATAATAATTCCTGTGGGTTTGCAAGCACAAGTCTCAAGGTTATATTTTCTCTGCCAACAAGCCATTATTAAGAGTGTATTTTCAATTCCTCAAAAATTATTTTAAGAGATGTTATACCTTCAATTAAACATAGACCATGCTACCAATCAATACTAAACAAAAACTCAGTACAGTTTTCATTATACTTTAGTTATTTACATTGAAAACTCTCATATAATTTGTTAATGTAGATTAGGGAAATAACTAAAATATGGTTTCAAAAGAAGTAAAATAGGTTAATGAATCACAAGTAACCAATATTCAGTGCATGAAGAAAATCCTTTTCTAACATGTCTCAAAAACAAATTCTGGTGCTGGAAGTCTTCCTTACAACCGAAGCCAAATCTGCTATGTGGCTTCAAAGTTTCAGAAAACATCTTAACTTTCAATCTAAACATTTCAGACCTCCATAATACAAGTTTCAGAGTACCCAGGTCCCACTATCAGGTTAAAATACTTTCCAAAGTTTCGGAGATTTTAATTGAATGCAGAAAAGCTCAGAGTCTAAAATGATAAACAGAAAGAAACCGAAAAAAACTGAAGCTGTTTGCCAAATACCAAGCTTTTAGACAAATCCAAACCCATCCGCAATTTCCCTATATCAAACAATAATTGTATACAAAAGGTGCATATTTTAATGCTATAATTTATTAGCATGCATTTTACTTACTTTGCGTTTTGCCATTTATAAGCTTCATTAAAGACGCTCAGAAAGAGGTAACCAGTTGAATGAGACTCGGTTCAGATAAGAAAACCAGTTCTAAACTAGAGCTAGAAATTTGCATCCCAGAACGTCCTAGGAGGAAGGTACTCTTTACAAACTAACTTTACAAGTACAAGCTTTAGATTGTGAAATAATGCATTTCAGCATTCTGCGCTGTACATTACCATTAGAATCCCTCAACTCTACCTCTGCACGCCCCGAAAAAAAAACAAAAACCTCCATTCCTCATTGGTCCACACAGTTCCGGCCCACATGGTATCAGTGGGAGTGTCTGGCCCAACAGGTCCTTTCATTGGCTGCGAAGAAACAGCGTTTAACAGGGGTTGTCAACCTCCACGCCTCCAGACCTAGCTCTCGCCAATAGATCGAGGGTGCTGGCGGTACTCTACGATTCAAAGGGCAAGCTGGCTGCCTTAGCGCCAACCCCGGAGCGACGAGCTCTGAGAAGGGAAAAGGGAGCTCCGACTGTCCCTTCTACATTACCCCTACTCCAGACCCCACCAAATGTTCACACACGTGCATCTTCCCGCAGACAAATTAGAAAGTCAGGGAGGGCGTTCGCCTTATACGGAGCCGCGACCTAAGCATCAGCTCTCGCGCCTTGTCCAATCGGCCCATTCTACAGATAGAGGCAAGCAAGGCTCTGGTAGCGACCTTTTGTGCTTAGCGTCCCCGGGGAAAGAATGAGCTCCGGGCGCCCCGTCGGAGCAGTACCCCCGCTGTTTCCGGTGCCAGCCCAGCGCGCTGTCTCTGCCTCCCCTCCCAGCGGGACTTACGTGGCCTGTTCTTCTTCCCCGAGTCCATCCTCCTCCGCAGCCGGCATTTCTTGGCCGGGGAGTCGTGCTGAGGGGGTGGCGGCTGCGGCTGGAGCTCAGGCTGGAGCAGGAGGCGCGGGGGCGCGGGGTCGCCGCCGCCCACCGGGCTTCGGCTGCAGAAGCGCGGCGGCTGGACCGGTAGCTGGTGGAAGCCGTTGTGCAGCAGCCCGTTCACGGCGGCAGCGCTGGCGCCGGCGGGAGCCCCCGGGACGTGAGGGGTCGAGTGCTCTGCCTGCCCGCCGTAGTCGCCCATGCTGGAGGTTACTGGAGCGCGCGAGCCCCGCCTCAGGCGGCCTCGCTGGAGGTCATTCTCGGACGTCTTTATTTCCCCGGATCCTCCCTGCGGCTTCCGATTCAGCAGCCGCAGAGCCGACGGCGGGGGATGGCAAGCCGGGCGCTCCTCCCCTCCTCCCACCGGCTCCCCCAGCTCCTCCGCGTCCTGTCTCCCACGCGCCGGCCCAGCCGAGCCAGCCTGGTGCATGCCCGCCGCGGGCACGGAACCGGAGATACCCGCGCACCCCCAGCCACTGCCCCCGCGGCCCACCTCCTCCAGGTCTCCCGGCCGCGCGACTTCAAACGCGGCTTCCTCGCCTCCCAGACCTGCCTCTGCTACTGAGCATGCCCAGTCCTGCCCGCCACCGCCACTGACGAGTTTCAACATGGGGACTGAAGTTCTTTGGGTTTGCAAAGAAGAGATAGGCTGGTTGGGCTTTGTATGGCGGAGCGAGCTGAGAGGAGACTGAGAAAGGCGGGCGCCAGAGGAGCGAGCAGCTTCCGGAGGAATGCAGGGGCAAGACGATAAATATTTGTCGAGGCTTCAGGTTTGCTAATTCTGTCCCAGTGCGTTAGATACCTTTGCAAGGTCATGCACGTTGTTCCCTCCTCCCTGAAACCTTTGTGAGTGAACACGTGTTTGGTTAAGTGACCAAACTACTCCCTAGCCTGAGCGGAGGGAGGAGAACGATTATTTTTAGAAAGGTAGGCTGATTTGGAGAGCGAGAGGAGTGAAATTTCTTTGCTGGCACAAACACAAACACCATGTGGTCTTGTGCAGCTGTCCTTTGCAGAAGGAAACCTAGGAATACAGTGGAAGGACAGTGAAGGACACAGCTGTAGGCAGGATTAACCAGGGCTGGAAGAGACCAAGTAAACAGAAGCAGTCCCAAGCTATAAAAGGTACTCTCATCACCCAGAGGATTTTAGGAGACCATGTCATTCTATTAATATTTACAGAGTAGGAAGTTGCCTGTGTTTTAAGAAGGTAGGGCACCATCAGCATGACGTGGTGATCAATACCATAAGTTTTGGAGTAAAAATTGGGTTCAAGGGAGTTCCCTGATGGTGTAGTGGCTTAAGGCTTCGGCGCTGGTGCTGTCAGCACTGCGGCCTGGGTTCGATTCCCAGTCAGGGAGCTACCCACCAAAAAAAAACAACAAAAAAAAAAAAATTGGGTTCAAATTTCAACTTGGTTATTGAGCAAACCGAGAGAGAGTCATTGCTCAAATGAACACGCCTGGCCATAAGAAGCAAGACTGGGCATGCTCAGTAGGCAGGACAAATTTGGGTGGTGGGGACCCTCCCAGAGTTGTGTAATCCCTTGAGGCCTCAGCTTTTGACTCTACCTAAAAGTACCTAGGACAATCATGGCACACAGTAAAAACTCAAAAGATCGTTATCCTTGTTATGCTGTTATTGTTAGTTCACCCTTCATTTCAAACCAGGGGAGCAAGAGCAAACCATGCCCAGAGCCATATTTATTGTGTGATTTATTGTGTGTGGTATTCTCCATCGTTTGTGCTTGACCTATGGAGGAGTCAGCAGCTGCTAGGGCCTGCAGCTTAGATTGGAATTCCTTCCTGCAGAGCCTTGCCTAGAATCAGAAATTTAGAACCAGTGGCTACCGAGAGTTCTGGTCCATCCACTCCGTTTTTGTTTTTGTTTTCCCAGGTAAAGAAATAGCCACAGAGAGATGTCTGCAGTTAAGCGCTAAACCCCAAATCTTGTAATTATCTCTGCTTCCCTGACCTTATCATATTTGAAGACACAGAGAAAAAAACATAGGTAATCTGGCCGCTGCCTCCCTTTCCTGCCTCAGCTTGGGCTCTCTGTGCTCGTCTCTACAAAGCAGTCTTTTGATTCCTCAGACAAACGATTATCCCCTCTTTATCTACTGGATTCCAACTCAATCCTAAGAGCTCTGCTTCGATGTCTTATACAGGGTCTGGCACAAATAACGCTCCCCTTTTTTATGAGCTGATAATCTATATACCAAATCTTCTATTACAAAATCATAAGCATCTAATTCTGTAGCATAACAATATCATACTCAAGAATACTTTAGGTGACGTTTTAGGTGAAATGTTCAAATTGCTGTCTATCTTGTGTGACACATTCACACACAAGACATTCATTCACATTACTACTTCTGCCGGCCCCTGTATTTAGAGAAACCTTCCCTGACTCTTAGCACTAGATTAGGTTTCCCTACTCCCTATACTTTCTTTATCTTTGTGACTCTCAGTTTTAACTCTACAAAGGGGATAGTAATAGAACATCACCTGGGTTGTTAAAACGATGAAATGAATATATGAGGACTGTCCATAAAGTATCCAGCCACATAATACAAAAAATAGAGGCATTGGTGGCTGGATTTTTTCTGGACAACCCTCGTATATGTAAAGTGCCCAGCATATCATAAGCACTATCAAAAAGTTTGATATTATTTGATTGTCTGTCTCCCCTCACTACTCTATAATCTCCTGTAAAGCTCTTGGTACTTATCTATAACTGAATAAATGGCTTAGGTGATATTCTGCCCAGAGTGTGTCACTTTCTACTGTAAATTTGTTATAAAAACAATCTCCATTGCTACTCCTAAATATTCAAATAATTTTCCAAAATATAACTGAATAAATGGCTTAGGTGATATTCTGCCCAGAGTGTGTCACTTTCTACTGTAAATTTGTTATAAAAACAATCTCCATTGCTACTCCTAAATATTCAAATAATTTTCCAAATTCCGGCGTAATTTCAACTGAGTAGTTTAGGTAGCAATTTACATAAAAAATGCAGATAGAAGCTTTAGCAATGTAGAATCTTCAAGGACATAATCTCCAGCTTCATTCCCAGGCATGGTGAGGAAGGCCTAAGCCAGGTGGCTCAGACCCAGGCAGGGCAAAAGTGCTGGTACTAGGGACAGAACGTCCTCCACCTGCCTCCTTTTTCCTGCCCTTGTCAGAATGGATCAGTTACACCCAGCATGTGGGAGGGAGGATAGCTGGGTGGCATCTCACAGGTTTATTCAGGGGGGTGTGACTTTGAGGCATGAGCTATCATGTGCTCCAGTAGGGGCATAGGACAAACACTTGGAAGAGAATGTGGGAGGAAGGAACCCACAAGCCACTTCTCTCCCTTCGTTCATTCATTTATTTGCCAATTATTTATTAAGTGCTGCTCTGGGGTTTCAGAAGGAGCCACACCAAGATGTGCCTCAGTGGTATGCAGGTTGCTTTGAGCTAGAGGCAATTTTAGCTTCTGGCCCAATAGAAAATTCAGGCCTTTCCTTTACTATCTAAAGGACAGAATGAACTTCTCTTTGTGTCTGTTCTTTGTATCATCCTGCAATGACCCTTTGAAGCTCCCCAGGTGCATTACCTTATCCCTAGCTCAGGATGTCTTACATTCCTCAATCCCCCTTTCTATCCCCTGACTCTCTCATGCATGTGGGCTTCCCATGCATATGTATGTATGTATTCAATTTGGTTATTTTCTCTCGTTATTCCGTCTCATGTCCATTTGATTATTAGGCCAGCCAAAAGAACCTTAGGGGTAGGGGACAGTTTGTTGCAGACACTAAAACAGATGCTGGCAATGCAAAGACATAATAGATGTCTTCACTGCCCTCTAGGGTCTTAGAATTCATCAAGAGAAAGGTAAGTCAAGGGTTCTCCAACATCTGTGTACATAAGAATAATCCAGGAAGTTTTTCCTTTTTAACTTTTTGTTGAAAATAAAAGAATACTGTATTTTTGCCAGGTATAATGTGCTGCAATGTATAATGTGCACCCATGTTTTTGGCCCAAACTTTCAGGGAAATAATCTTTCATTTTAATTTTTTAATTCAGATTTTTATTTGTTTATATTTAGGTATTTGTTTTTATGTTATAAGGGGATTTTAGCATTTATCTTTTAACATTATGGTACAAGAAATTTCATGTAACAAATAATTACAAAACATAAGAAGAGATACAAGGTATAAGAAATTTTAATGCATAAATTTTTTAATATAAAAAAACTGATTATCATAATGCAGGATATTATTTTGCATCTGGGTATCATTGATTTCTGTAGTTACACTTTTAACTCATAAGCATAAATGAAAGAATTAAAAACATTTATATAGATATGGAATTAGCACTACCCATGTATAATGCGCATCCTTATTTTTCCCTCACAAATATGGGCCAAAAAAGTGCGCATTATACACAGCAAAATGCTATACATACCCTAAGGGTAGAGCTCAATGAATTTTGCATGAATGAACACTCTGTGTAACCAGCACTTGATCAAGAAGCTGAACCTTGCCTGGGAGATTTATTTATTAAGAGCAGATTCTGGGCTCAGGGTTCATAAATTGATTCAGTAGATTTTGAGTACAGGCACTGCATGATGAAAAGAAGGATGATGATGAATATATTTTAAAGAATAAAATAGTAACAGTTTTTTAATAGCATTATTATGCATATGGTCTTTGCTTGGAAAAACAATGACCAAAGCAAAGTATGCCACCTACGACATGGGAGGTGTGAATAAAAAAGGGACTGTGTAATAAATCTAACCAAGGTCACCCACAGGGTGATCTGTTCATAAATTCCTAACTGAGCAGGTCATGCTGTGTCATGCCCCAGGCCTATGAAGGTTTATTATCCTTTGGAATGCCTCTTTTTCAGATGTCTGAAGGTATAACCACCCTCAAGCAAGCACATAATCTTGTTAACTATCCTGTATCTGGCTTTCTCTCGCCTTCAGATAACCTTCCTTAGTTCCCTTCCTCATTCTAAATGTAGAAAAGAGGGAGTTTCCTGGTGGTGTAGTGGCTAAGGCTTCGGCGTGCGGCCTGGGTTTGATTCCCAGCCAGGGAACTACCCACATAAATAAATAAATAAATAAATGTAGAAAAGAAACTGCAAAACTGCCATTCTCCAGAGCATTTAAAATCTTGCTTCCCGGTTTCAATGTTTCTTACAGCAACAGAGAGGACTCCAGAGTAAGCAATGATGGACTAGGGGAGGAAGGAAGAGGGGGACAGTGCGGACATAGATGTTAAAACAGGCTTCAGGGAGGAAATGACATCCATTCAGAACTGGAGGGAGTGGAGACTTTGCAGATGGGATTGAAACCACTGAAACCACGTGGAATTTTGGGAACCTATCAGTTCAACAAGGCTGAAGAATAGCCTATGAAGGGAGGAGGTGACAATGGTTCAAATTTCAGGTGGCTTTCTGCACCAGAGGAAAGAGTTTATAGACTTTTTCCCGAGGACCAGGGCAAACCACTGAAGAGTTTTAGGCTGTGGAAAAGCTAGATTTGCATTCTGGAAGGATCTCTGGTAGCAGCCTGGAGAATAGATTCAGGGAGAAGGTCCCTCATTGGGGAGACTAGATAGAAGACTACCTGGAAAAAAAAAAAAAAAAAAAGAAGGGAATACTGGAAAAGATGAGGTAAAAGGTGATAAGGGACTGAGTGAAGGACACAGCATTCGCCATGAGATCATTGGGTGGATTCAAGAATTATTTAAAGGTAGAATCTACTCATATAGGACTTGGAGGCCCAATTTCACGGTTGGGGAGAGGTAAGGCTAGGATGATTTTCATGTTTCCAGTTTGAGCAACTGGGAGCATAGCAATTTCAACCACTATGCAAGATAAAATATGCAGAAAAGGAGCAAGACCTATCTATAGTCTACCTATATTCTCTGAGTCTTACACTTAAAAAAATGAGCCTTGAGGGGGGGAAGCTAAATATAAGGTGATGGAAAGAGAAGTAAAAAAAAAAAAAGAGCCTTTAAAATTATAGTTCTGATCAAGACATTCTTATAGCAAAAATAGAGAAAGTCCCTGCCTTTATCTAGATACAGAAAAGACAGGCCTTAAGCACATAATCAACACAAAAGCCAAAGTATAAGTGCCTTCTGCAAAGTGTGAAAAAGATGCCATGAGGACACATACAGGGTGACCATGCCTAGTCTTGAGCTTTAACAGAAGAAGTGATATTTAAACTGAGTTCTGAATATTGAATAGAAGTTCACTAAGGTGGAGAGGGTTGTGGAGGAGATATCCTTAGTCAATCCTATATCATAATTATTGTAGGCACTTCCTAAATACTAGCTGAATGAAAGAATGAAATGACCCTGCCCCTCTCAACAGGGCAAATCAGATGTAAGGAAAATTATTCACTGGAATGAAACATTGCAGAGGGATTAGGCCAATCTCTTTCTCTTTCCTGTTCTTCTATATTGGTTGCTTTCCTCTCTGGTGATGGAGAATTTTCTACTCAATATTTTTGTTGCCTATTTAAGTTTGTATATTTGTTGTTTTTTTTCAGGTCAACAGAGATGGGAAAATATAGCATCAGCAGCTGCCACTACCAGTAATATCTATGTGTACAGGAATGAAACACACCACACATGAACGAACTTCGTGTCAGTCACTGTTATTTCTTGAGTACCTACTAATTAAGATTCGGTGAAGGAAAATAGAGTAATAGAGTAGGACTGTAAATAGAAATCTCATAAAGTATAATCAGTATAAACCCAAGTATTGGGCATAATTTCAGGAATGGAGCTAAGTTTAGCAAACTTTCAATAGTTTCTAAATATAAGGTGATGGAAAGAGAACTCAAAATAAAATTAAATTAAATTTAATTTAATTAAAAAAAAACTTTCAATAGTCTTATTTCTAACACTTATTGAGTCCTTACATGCCATACACTGTACTGAGCACATTTTTTAATCAGCACAGGAACTGTGTGAGTTGGGTACTATTATTGTCCTCATACTCCAGATGAGGGAACTGAAGCTTAGAGGCTCATTCAAGTTCACATAGCGGAAAATGTGTGACTGATATTTGAACTCAGGTCTGGGCATCTTTAGAAGCTGCACAATTCATAACTCATCTGTAGTGCCTCCCATAGGTGATGTATCTCCTGTTACCCAAAGACTTTGCACCATTGTTGCAAACATTAATATTCCACTGCCCACATAGCATTGCCTTTCATAACAAATATTGGATCCCTTTATTTTTCACTAAAGTAGTTTTTCTGTCTAGTATCTCACATTCTTGTTTCCAAAAGAGCCTATTTTCCCTTTTTAAAAGTTTCCTATGGGAGTTCCCTGGTGGTGTAGTGGCTTAAGGCTTCGGTGCTGGTACTGTCAACGCTGTTCTGGGTTCGATTCCCAGCCCAGGAACTACCCACATACCAAAAATTAAAAAATAAAATAAAAATTTCCTAGCTATAACAATCTCTACTCTAGCAATCTCTATTTTGTATATTTATTCAACATGATGCTACCATGTGCAAGCCACTGTACCAAGTACTGAGGGTATAGTGATGAACAAGGCAGAAAATGTCCCTCCCATCGTGGAGCATATATTCTTCCGGGGGTGGGGTGGGTAGGGCAAGACAGAAAATGAACAAGTGCAAGTAAATAAGTAAATACGGACTGTTGAGTGACATAAAAACTAAACAAAAGAAAGTGAAAGAGACTAACTGGAAAGGAGAGCCCGTTTAGTATAAGAAGCCACATGGATGCTGGCACCTGACAGTTAAGAGACTGAGATGCACACTGTCAGGTAAAGATATTTGGAAGAGCCTTGCATCATGTGGAAGGGGGGGAAATGTGTGTGTGTGTGTTTGTATGTGTATGTGTATATATGTATAGTAGATGTGAGGGCTGTCCGGAAAAAAATCCAACCACAGATGCCTCTAGTTTTCATATTACATGGCCAGATACTTTCCAGACAGCCCTCACATAGTCATCTCTCCATAACCAAAGTGCCAGTATTTGGCAGATGCTGGGGACTAGGGTGTGGGCACGTTCCTTTGAGAATGAGAGCAACAGTAGGGAAGTCTTCTATTAGGTTCCCAGCACTCAGAACATTCAGATTAAAAATCTCCCACCTCTGATCTCAATGCTCTTTTAAGTTGCTCTCACTTGAGCTTTGACTTTGTTGCAAATAGAATGTCCTTTTTCTCTTCCTGTTTTTACCGGTTTCCGCAGGCCCTACATTTATGTGTGTTCAGATCCTTGGCCTGCTCTCCCCCTGCCATGCTCAGTCAGGCCATCTGTCCCACGCACTTTCTCAGGTTTCAGCATCAGTCGTCTTCCAGGTGGCTTTAGTCAATGGGAGGCACGGGTAGGAGAATGGCAGGGTCGTCTTCTTCCCTCACTGCCTTGGTGACATCTCCAAAGCTGGGTCTCCAGCACCTCAGGAAATAACTGCCGTGATGCTGTGTTCTGCTGAGTGATGGTAACTCCTGGGCTCCAATTATACCACTTCTCCCTGTGTCTTGCCGCCTGAGGCTGTGGGTGGCTTTGTGCACTGCCTCACGGTCCTCTAATTAGCTTCTCTGCCTCTTCCTCTTTCAGGCACCACAGTCCCTTTCTTCTAAACACCCAGGGCCGTTTCTCTTCTCTTGGTTGGACCTTGAATGATAGCCAGTCTGTGAAATTCCATTGTATTTGTGTCAGAAAAGCAACCCTTAGAAAACTTACAATTTATTTATCAAATTGGCTGACTTGCCATCACCCAACAGCTGAAATAACATATTTAAGAGGTCTGGAATCTTTGAATAAACGTTTAGCTGCCCATTTGTCACACAACATTTAGCATGTTAAATTAGTATAGTGGAAATTTTATTAGCATAATTAACACTAGTTTTTGAAATAAATAATTCTAAAATCTGAGGGGCTTAATACAATGAACATTTATTTGTAGCTTACCAAAAGTTCAATGGGGTCAGTTGGGGCTTTCTGCTCATGCAGTCATTTAGGATCCTAGCATTGTCCTAGATGTTCACATTCAGCTAGCAGATGAGGGACGACAGAGAGCACAGAGGTTTGTGGGAGATGGTTTAGGGAATAGGCCTGGAAGTAACATACATCAGCTTCATCCACATCTCATTGGCCAGAACTCAACCATGTGCCCCTGCCTAATTGCAGGAGAGGCTGAAAAATGTAGTTTAACTTAATGCCTAGGAGATAAAAAGAAATGAGCTTGGAACATATATGGTCAGTCTCTGCCACTATTTGCCCTTCTGGTCAATACATTTCCATTTTACTCTTCTTCCCATATATAAAATAAACTCCAGCCCCCATCCCCAGAACATTATTCAAAGCCACTAAAAGCCTGCTAAAAGCCTGAGGTGATGCTCAGTCATTTCCATCTGATTCTGGTTCTTTTTGGTTGAGTAATTTAAAAACTACAAAGAGCCATCTGACCCCTACTCCCCTGCTCCTTTCTCATCTCCAGACACACTCGTATAATGGCTAGCAGAGACAGCTTCCCATTTGGAAAGAGAAGGAATGAAAGCTACAAAGCTAACACCAGTCTAAAGTGGTAGGGCAATCACTGTGACATTTTCCTGACCAGGAAGCTTTGGGAAATGCCTTTGACTGGACTGTTTCTCCCCTGTGATAGGAATTATTCTGTTCATATTTCTCTTTTGACCCCTGGTTCCACTCTGGGAATTCTCTTCATTGTTCATTATCTTCCATGTCAATATATAAAGTAGGTGATTAGGAGTAAGTTATCTTTGGGGCTAAGCAGAATTTGGATTCTGCTTCCTTTTCATGGAAAGCTGGCAGTCCAAGGCTGGTTGCTGTTTTAGACCTTGACTAGTCTTTGTCCCAGACTTTTGTTTTCTCTGGAAACACTATTTCCTCAGAAAACTTAACAGGCTTCTCATTGAATTCCTTCTAGACAGTTCCTATGCCACAAACTACATCCCAAAAACTTTCCTAGACATAGATCTCAGTGTTATGTCTTTGTTTTCCTTATCCTCATTTTTTAAAAAAACTTAATTGCAGTTATTTTGATGCTGTCAGGATTGAGTGGAAAGGCTGCAGCTTTATGGTCATCTTTGCCATAAGGTGGTAACTTAGCAGGCCTTTGTTGCTCACAGTTTTCTAAATCTTATTTACTACTATTTGGCATCTAGAAGACTACAAGACCTCAAATTTATAAAATTTTCCGATTTTCTTTTATTTCTTCCTGCAAACTGCCAACCAATAGTGGCCAATATACACCAACAGTTTGGTTCTTTTCAACTGCTTCTCTTGGAGCTGACAGATCAGTAAGCATATGGCCTCCCTCTTAAGTCATTACAAGTGAGAGTTTTTGCCAAATGTTTTGCCACTGCACAGCATGGATTGCTATCTTTTCTGTGTCTGGAATCAGTTTCCTTTCTCCCCACAACTGGCAGGCATGCTAAGCCAGTGCCTTGTATTTTATATTTTTGTTTTAGGAGCACTCTACTCTAATGTCTCATTTCAGGTTTTCGTCATAGTTATTAATGCTAGTTGCATAAAATGAACTTCCAAATCTCAGTGACTTAACACACACACACACACACACACACACACACAACACAGTAACACAATGAAGTTCATTTCTCACTCTGCAATCCAATGTAGCCCAGGGAAAGGGTTAAGAGAAAACTGTTCCATGCAGTCAAGCAGAGCCGAAGCTAACAGAGGCTCCACCATCTTCAAATGCACGACTCCCAAACTTTCTCTGAGCATGGATATCCAGCCAGCAGCTGGGAGAGGGCAGAGAGCAAGGGTGGTCACATAGGATGCTTTAGAAGCTGGGTCTGTGAGTGGCATATACTTTCAATAGTTTCTGAAAAAGCCTTGGCATCAGCTCTGATAGGTCCTGTTGGGTCATCACCTTCCTTTAACTGATCCATGTAGCCAGGGGAATTCAGACTTTTCCTTACCAGGATTGTACCTGTCACATGCTTATTCCTAGAGCTAGAGGCCAGGATCAACTCCATCTGAATTTACACAGGGAGATAAGATGTGGTTTCCCTAAAGAAACCACCAGAAGAGAGGAAAAGAGATACTGGAATGTCAGACCAACAAATGTTTATTACATAAGCTTAGCAACTTCCAAACACAGCCTCGTGGACACTGTAGCTACCAAATAAAGCAGAAGAGAGAAAAATGTAAATGACAGGTGGGAAATAGGGAAGGGTAATGATAGCAATTCAACTGAAACATGGGGTGCCCAGAAAAACTTGCTTCATTTTACATTTTTCCCCCTTCTGTTATTAAATTGTCCCCCCACCCCCAGAACCACCCAAAACAGGGAAATCTTGGGCATTACTTTTACCATGAATCAGATGTCACAAGGGCCAAGTAGGTTAAATAAATGAGTTGAGTGGGAAGCAGGAGGCATCTAGGAAGTGCATGCTCTTTCCAAAGTGAGCAGTAGCTATTCACCTCCAATTATTGTCAGTTGTGAGATCTGATTTTTCAAGAAAAATCAGAAATCCCTGAGTTGTGAGATCTGATTTTTCAAGAAAAATCAGAAATCCAGATTCTTACATGAACTCTTGTGATATTTAAATGATCCTGTGGTAGTCAGTCTCTGAGACTGCCTCTAATGATCTGCTCCCTAAGGTATTCGAGTCCTTGTGTTGTCTCCTAACAAGGGGTATCACTGTATCAGGGTTGGTCTGAGTGACCAATAAGATATGGCAACATTGATATGTGACTGGCTTCCAAGGTTAGGTCATATAAGCTATGAAACACTGCCTTGCTTTCACCAGGATTAGGTACTCAGGGAAACCAGCCAGTCTGAAGTGAGGCAGCTTGTGAAGTGGCCCACCTGGGGGATAACTGGGATCTCCCAGCAACCACCAGAAACACCTTGCCAATCATGTGAGTGAGCCAATCACCAGTCAAACCTTCAGATGATGCAGCCCTGGCCAACATCACGTCTGAAAACTCACTGGAGACCCTGAGGCAACTAAGACACTGAGATAATAAACGTTTAACATTGTTCTAAGCCACTAAATTTAAAGATATTTTGTCATACAACAACATGTGACTAATAATGGTCACATCAAAACTTAAAAAAAAACAGTAAACATTGTGCAAGTAAAAAAATTTACTTGGGCTGAATTCAGGCTGCCAGTTCATCAAGTCCATAGAGAGGAGAGCAAGAAACCGTAAACTCCCATTTTCTGATTCTTGCTTGCTTTGGATTGAATTTTTAAGCAAAATGAATTCAGGAGATAACTGACTAAATAAACTAAATGATTTTTTCCATACATAGTCAGGTTTGTGTTCAAATATGATTCCACCACTTACTGGTTATGAGACCTTGGAAATTTTACTAAACTGCTTTTTGCTACAATTTCCTCATTTGTAAAAGGGGAATAACAACAGAAACACTTCTGAGGAAAAATTGTGAAACCTTGAAATGAGAATAAAAAAAGATTAGCATGTGTTCTATCTAGTTTACCCATTCAGATTATCTCCGCATTTCATTGTTTTTGCACTATTTTACAGGTCTATAAGTTGCAGAAAACAGGATAATGCAATGATTCATGTTCACAGAAAAAAATTTTGTCTAATGGCATGTAATTGATTATTGTCCTGTGCCAATAGATCAGTTTTGTGCCTTTAAAGTAACTTCATTTTAGCGTTCCTGATGGGAAAATGTATTTGTATGCGTCTTTGGATTCTCGTTTGAACTGGTTGTAACAGCTTCCTTATTTCATCATTAATTGGCACGTTAAATAAAATCAGATACATGTTCATTTTATATTTGTATGTGCATCATACAAATTCAACTCAGAAATTATCCTTGAACAGACTTCAGAGTGTTGTTATGATGATTACATTCATTAGTGCAGGTAAGGCTCTTAGCATAGTGCCAGGCCTATAGTGCTCAATAATACTAGCCCTTGTTATAATGGTAAGAAAGGGTAGTGAAGAAGCAAAGTTGTGAGGTCACCAATTTAGGTAAGGCAAAGGTGTATGCATTCTTGTTTTCTGAAAATGAGTACTCAGAGACCACAATTTTGTAAATCAAAGCAGCAGTCAAAATTCTACATAGTAATTACATCACTACAAGATCTCAGAAAAATCATCTAGCCATCCTAATGTGAATGGTAATACTTCAATAGTTGAGGTAAAGGCTTGCAAAAGTAACATACATTCCCGGCCAGGGAGCTACCCACATACCAAAAAACAAAAACAAAACAAAACAAAAAAAAGTAACATACATGCATTGCGGGTACTGTGAACGAGCTAGAAAAATTGTTGATCTGCAAACAGATTTAGAAAGCACAGGTCTGATTGTTGTTTAAAATTCTGTGCTTCCTGGCAGGTAACTGAAGTGGGCTAGGCTTTTGTTTTAGATAGAGATCAAATATTTGATAGAAATAAATATTTTGTTTTATTGTAAGAAGAACGAAAGAACCAACCTGATGGTAATTGGAAACAGATACTCTGTCCTGGCATCAGCAGCAGTGTGGAATAGAATGGTACACTGGAGGGGTAGTGCCAGTTAATTCACACCCAAAGACTGACAAGACCAGTAAGAAATCTCAATTATATGATATTTATTAGTTCAGGCAATTTATTAAACATCCATGCCAGCCAATCAAAACACATCTACCACCTTTTCGTGACCTTTGCCTTAGGCCATGATGTTTTGTGGCAACGCCTTCTTGGTGACACCATGCATTGCTTACCATTGTTTGAAGTCTTTTTTAAGCTGGCATGAGTAGAACATGAAGTGCCAGAGAACTGCCTGGTCATTTTTGCTGACCAGGCAAAAATGAAGTTGTTAGTAGTCAACTAGTATCTGTGGCTCTGCTGACAAAGACACTTGTTTCGCCCTTCACTTAGCTTTAGCCACCACAATGTGCAAATGTGGGAAGAAAGGGTTCTAAATATGTTCATCCTTTCAGGAAGCTTTGTAGTATAGTAGAAAATAGCTGACTTTGGAGTCACACAAGCAGATTTGAATCCCAGCTGTACTGCTTAAGAGCTAACCTTCATGAATAATCTGCATACCGTCTCAGAGCCTCAGTATCCTCCCTTATAAAAGGGGATTAACAGCTGCACCAGGAACCAGCATCCTTTTGCCTTCCTGCTCTACCATTTTTAGTGTGTGGCATTTAGCCCTTAGGTTACACAGTGGCTGCTGCATCTATAATATAAGCATCGCTTTTGAGTTTCAGGCAAGCAAAAGGGAGGAGAGTGAAGGTTAATATGTCTCTTTTATAAAAATGCAATAGCTTTTCTAGGTATCAGACTTAGCAGACATTTTTTGCTTATTGGCCATATTAGCAACCTTTGGTTGCAAGGAAAGTTGGGAAATAAAGATTTTTTTTTAGTTGGGCACATTTCCATTTACATATACAGCAGAGTTCTACTACTGCAGATGGAAGATTGGCTACTAGGTAAAAACAAAAAACCAAAGACAAAAATCCCACCAGTATCTGCCAAAGTGCTCAATAATCTTAGATGTTATGTCACCTAGACTCTTTTTTGTAATCATATCCAAAATGCTAGGCATATGTGGTGTATGTGGGGTTTGTGTGTGTGTGTGTGTGTGTGTGTGTGATTTGGGGGTTTTGGTGATAATTTTTTTTCATCTTCTTTGCAAATCTAAAGTCATTTTAAAATAACTCTTATCTCCCAGTTTGCTTGTTAAAGTTGTTTACTTATAAAAATTGTCTGAACAAAAAGTAAATGGACTATAAGTATTAATGTGTCCACCAGCTTTCTCATCCGCTCTGCATTCTCTGTTCTGTCTAATAAGCTGCCACATTCCTTTGTCCAGATGGTGCCTTGCTCAATGGTTCCAGATCTCAGAGAGAGCTATTTATACCCGAGATAGCACACACTTGTATTTTTATTATGACAGTTTTCTGGCAAATGGAAGGATAATGTTTTGTGTTAACAAAATTAATGTATTATGACAGTTTACTATCATATGGAAGTAAAGTGCCTTGGGAAGGACATTCTTTTTCTTAATTCACATAAAAGTACAGAATTGGCTAGCAGTGCCCTGCACTCCATCACCCTCCAAAGCCACCACAAGGTATAATCTCTTCTCCTGTACAGTACATCTAGTCACAGGCCATCTCCTGGCAGGCGGGATAACCTGTCTTAATCCAACCTTCAGCAACAGAATGGAAACCATCTCTAACATCTTAAAATGTCCCGAGGTGGACGTCCCCAAGTTGGTTGTGAGAAGACTACATTGACCGGCCACTGTGTAAAGAGGAAAAGCAGGAGGAGCAGGTGTTCGACCTTAGAGTTGTAAAATAAATATGTAATTGTCAAAATCTTCCCCAAAGGTTCCTGAACAGTAGAGGAGAGTTATATCAGATAGGATGCTTTGGGCTGCAATCAACAGAGAACCCAGCTCAAACAAGTTTAAACAATGAATAAACAGGCAGTCATGAGCTCAGAAGGGCTTCACTTCATTTCTTTGGTATTCTCTTGCTTCAGTCTTCTTTGTGTATCAGTTTTGTGTCCAGACTAGGGCACTCATTGTTAATAAATGGCTTACAGGAGCAAATGGAAACACATGTTTTTGTTCATGTTCTATAGGAGAAAAAGGAAACCTTTCACCCAATTGTACTTCAGAAACCTCTCCCTTCAGTCTGATTGGGCCAACGTAGGTCACATGCCCACTCCTCTGCCAATAACACTCCTCTGGGGAAAGTTGTACCCTGAATTACTGAAGTCTGAGTTCCTATACCATTCAGGGGCAAAGTAGTGAAGTAAGCAAGATGCACTCCCAAAGCTGGAGATGCAGTTAAATTCCTTTGAGTCACAGGATTTCTGAAGGAAGAGTAAACATCTGAACAAAATCAGGGCTTTGTCAGGGAAAGCAATGGGGACAGTGGAGGCTGAGGAAGTGAATTCTTGCCCCTTGTACATCTAAGGTGTTGGTCCAACACAATCCTATACAAGCAGGATATTTGTCATTTCTTCTTTTTCAAAAAATAGGTTACACTGCAATGAAAAATAGTATGGCAGTTCCTCAAAAAATTAAAAGTAGAGCCATCACATGATCCAGCAATCTCATTGCTGGGTATACATGCAAAAAAACCTGAAAACGAAAACGGGATCTCGAAGAGAGATTTGCACACCTATGTTCATAGCAGCACTGTTCACAATAACCAAGAGGTAGAAGCAAACCAGGTACCCACCAACAGACGAATGGATAAACAAAATTTGGTATTTATATATATTATAATATATTTATGTATATTATTCAGCTTTAAAAAGGAAGGAAACCTTGTCATAAGCTAAAAAATGCGTAAACAAAGAGGACATTATGTTAAATAAAAGAAGCCAGCCACAAAGAGACAAATACTGTATGATTCTATTTATATGAAGTATCTAAAGTAGTCAAAGTCATCAAAAAAAGGAAGCAGAATGGTGGATACCAGGGGTTGGGGGAGGGAGTAAAGAAGAGTTGTTATTTAATGGGTACAGAATTTCAGATTTGTAATATAAAAAGTTCTGGAGGTCTGTTTCATAACAATGTAAATATATTTAACACTACTGAACTGTACACTTAAGAATAGTTAAGGTAGTAAACTTCATGTTACGTGTTTTTTATTTATTTTTTTACATTTTTATTTATTTATTTTTGTATGTGGGTAGTTCCCTGGTCAGGAATCGAACTCAGGCCGCAGCGCTGACAGCACCAGCGCAGAAGCCTTAAGCCACTACACCATCAGGGAACTCTTGTTATGTGTTTTTTAAATCACAATACTTTCATTTGGTAAATTTGGGGGAAAATGGGTTTTAAAAGCCCCTTTCATAAATCCATTTTTAAACATAAAATGTTTCCAAGTAAAAAGGAACAGGTACAGAAAAAAATAAAACTCACTTCAAATAGTGCAAAAACCTAACAATAAAAAAGTGCAAAAAGTAAAAGAAAAATTATGCTAGCATATTCAATAATAAAGGGCTCTTTTCTTGTTTTATTATATAAAATACACATACTTAAAATGGAGGATTGGAGCAGATACACAGTCCTAGAAATTCTTTAATAAAAGCAAAGCAAGGTTTGGTTCAGTTTGTTTTCCTATGTATTTGTACAGATAGTGCTTTCTTATGTATACACCCAGATATAAAATTAGGTATTACAAAAAACCATCATATAGTTCTAATTCAGGCTGCATCTATAATTCACAAATATATCAACAAAATCATTTTTTCCAACTACATTTCATTTAATTTTTTATTTTTATTTTTTATTTTTTATTATGTCGGTAGGTCCCTGGCTGGCATTCGAACCCAGGCCGCAGGTTGACAGCGCTGAAGCCTAGCCACTACACCACCAGGGAACTCCTCCTATTTTATCTAGTTTGATTTCATAATATGTCTGAGTTGGGTTTATGTTAGAATGAATCTTCTCTTCCAATTTTGTGGAAAAATGACTACTCTAAGAACATGTTTATCCTGTTTATCTAGAAGCCCCTGGCACTTGGCCATGTACACCAATGTCAGTTTGAGAGGCATGGTATGGAATCCAGAGGAATGGATTTTCTGGAAGACAATCCCTCTGTGTCCAATGGTAAGGAACTAGTTAAGTGACTTGTAATGCAGCTTCGTGATAGACTATTAGACAGACATTAAAAGGCTTATCAAGAGCCTACTTCTTAAATGGGAGACATACTTATTTTGTAATAATAAGTAAAAAATAAAAAGAGAATGCAGTGTTGAACCTGACTATAAAAGGAACAGGCAATAGTAACAAAAGTGGAAATTTGAAACATATATACATGAAAACACCTTAAAGGAAATAGATGAAAATATTAAGAGTATTTGGGTAGTAAATCTTCAGGAGAGTTTTTCTTTGTACTTTCAATTTTCTTGGATTATATTTTCATAATTTACATGACATCTAAAATGTTTAGTAAGAAAAAGTGAACTGGGGTAAACACAAAGATTGTGAGCCCAAGAGTCTCACTTATGAAAACCTGAACATTACAACCCCAATTAAGGCTGTTTAGAGGACTCTCACCACCTCCAACATCCCTGCTTTTTTTATTTTTAATGTGTTTTTGACACTTGAGGTCAATATAAAAATACTACTGCAAACATAAAAATAAAGATAGATCCAAAATTAAAAGATGGATCAGTTTTCTCAGTGATTTAACTATTCAGCTATTTAAAACTTTATTTCTGAGTAATAACAAAAAATTTCTACTAGCATTACTTTAGGGAAAAATTACTTTAGGGAAAAAAACGAAATTCTTGGTTGTTTGAAACAGGATTAAAATAAAGTCTTCTACCTAGAAATATGGGCTTTTTGTTCAAAGGGATAGAATTCAAAAATCTCCTGAAAGCACATCTATGTGTGAAAAGTCATGTCATTTTACCTCTCCCTTACATAATGCATGTATTACAATTTGAGAAGGTGCCAGAGTTTGTTCCATTTAAATGCTCTTCAATAGTGTTGTCACTCTGTTTCTGTTTTTTTTTTTTGTTTTTTTGTTTGTTTGTTTTTGTATGTGGATAGTTCCCTGGTTGGGAATCGAACCCAGGCTACAGCGTTGACAGCGCCAGCACCGAAGCCTTTAAGACACTACACCACCGAGTCA
Organism: Lyroderma lyra; assembly: GCA_004026885.1. Taxonomy (NCBI): domain Eukaryota; kingdom Metazoa; phylum Chordata; class Mammalia; order Chiroptera; family Megadermatidae; genus Lyroderma; species Lyroderma lyra. The sequence goes on along the minus strand of PVJL010001061.1, from coordinate 57,486 downwards.
CTCTGTTTCTGGCAAGCACAGTTTTACATAAACATAATCCATGTGGAAATTCTGAGATTAGAATAATTTAGATTCTGTCCTTGGGACACAACATATTTACCTAGTGTAAGACGATGGAATGTCCCTTTGGAGGTGAGACGGTTCTGGATTTGGATTGCAAACTCAGTGAAGACTCAAGACCCTGAATCTTGTCTGCTTAAGAGAAAATCAAACAAACATTTCTTATACATTGGAATTGGCACAAGTTCCTGCTATGTTCACCTGAGCCTCTATTTTGTCATTATATCCCGAAGATCAAAATACCTGGTTCATAGGGTCATTGTGAGGATTAAGCAAGATTAATATGTGAGGCCTGGGAGAGTGATTAGGCATGTTTATTAGGTGCTCAGTTGCTGTTGAGCTTCTTATTTTATTATTTTATTTTATTTTTTTTATAATTTCTTTTTCTCCAAGATGGGACTGTCAAGACGAATGGCAGAAGCTGGTGTCAGGAACCATGCAAGGCCTTTGGCCAGGGAAGGTAAAGAAGCAATGTTTTTAATAGTAACAATGATAACTCTCAACACTAAAAAAAAAAATCCAATTTAAAAATGGGCAGAAGATCTGAATAGACATTTCTCCAAAGAGGACATAGAGATGGCCAAAAGCATATGAAAAGATGCTCAACATCACTCATCATCAGGGAAATGCAAATTAAAACCACAATGAGGTATTACCTCACACCTGTCAGAACGGCCATCATCAATAAATCAACAAACAAGTGTTGGCGAGGATGAGGAGAAAAGGAAACGCTTGTGCACTGTTGGTGGGATTGCAAATTGGTGCAGCCACTATGGAAAACAGTATGGAGGTTCCTCAAAAAATTAAAAGTACAGCTACATTATGACCTAGTAATTCCACTCCTGGGTATCCAAAGGAATCAGAAACAGTAATTTGAAAAGATATATGCACCCCTACATTCATTGCAGCATTATTTATAATAGTCAGGATATGGAAGCAACTCAAGTCCCCATTAATAAATGAATGACTAAAGAAGAGGTGGTACACATATACAAAGGAATATTAATCTGCTATAAAAAAGAATAAAACCACCATTTGCAATAACATGGATGGACCTAGAGGATATTATGCTTAGTAAAATAACTCAGACTGAGAAAGACAAATATCATATTATCTCACTTATATGTGGAATCTAAATAACAAAATAAATGAACAAACAAAACAGAAACAGACCTATAGATACAGAGAACAAACTGATGGTTACTAGATGGGAGGAGGATTGGGGTATTGGGTGAGAAAGATGAAGGGATTAGGAAATACAATTTGATAGTTATAGGAAAGTCACGGGGGTGTAAAATACAGTATGAGGAATATAGTCAATAGTATTGTAAAAACAATATATAGTGTCAGATGGGTGGTAGACTTATTGGAGGATCACTTCATAAATTGCATAAATGTCTAACTACTACACTGTACGCTTAAAACCGATATAAAATAGCCCACACATTTGCTTGGCATCTTTGAAATCTGTTGGTGCCATGTCATCAGTTATTGTTAAGGTTTTCCTAGGAACGTAACAACAGTACAGAACTGTTTCATCAGCATTGTGAATTTGTTCAGGGCTAAAATTTTCATTAAATACTATCTTAGAATACTCATCAATGTAATTTTCAATGGTTTGAGGATTAGCAGAAGCTTTTTCATCACAAAGGTTAAGATACTTGATCCCATGACATTTCTTAAATTTCTGCAGCCAGCCTTCTGAATAATCATACTCATCTTCAATGTTCAGTCTGTCATGGTATATTCTAGTTTGCTTCATGACTAACAAACCAGTCAGTAGTATATCTTTACTTCTCTGTTATTGAATCCATTCAATCAAGATCTTGATTTTTGACCTTATGCAATGTTTTTCTATTTTTCATTAATTCTTGGTTATCACTGTCACTATAAAATTCCAACAACTTATTGTTCTGTTTCTTTAAGTTATATATCATGGTGGCTCTCACACCATATTCTTCAGTAAGACATCTCAAAGACACACAACCATCTAGCTTCTGCAGTAACTCCACTTTCTGAGCCATTGATTAAGATAGATGCTTCCGTTTCTTTTTCTCACTGTTACCTACAGGCATATCTTTAACTCTTTTGGGCATTTTCACAGTGCAAATAATCCCCAAGTCACAAAATGTCAGCAAATAGCAAAGGTGTGTGACTGATGGATATGAACACTGAGACATAACCTATGTTTCATGTTTTTTGAGGGGAGATTAAGCGTCACTGATGAAGAGAGGTCAGCGTAGCCAGTAAGGAGGGAACTGATTAAAAGAAAACATTGCAAAAATTCATTGAATGGTGCATCAAAATTGTTGGCTAATTGTGAGAAGCATAACAGATGAAGTAAACATTGATAGAGAAAAAGGAAAATCTTAGCTGAAAATCTTGGCATGAGAAAGGTGTGTGCAAAAGTGGTCCTGAAGGAGCTCACTGATGAACAAAAGCAAAGGAGAGTTGAAGTTTGCCAAGACCTTTTGGAGAGGCAAGACAATGTTTTGGGCTGTGTTATCACTGGTAATGAAACATGGGTGTACCAATACGATCCTGAAACGAAGCGTTGAAGTGCATAATGGCAGTCAGTCACTTCTCCATGACCAAAAAAGTTCTGTCCAAATCAAGAGTCAAAACTATGTTGCTAACCTTTTTTGATATCAGAAGGATTGTTCATTATGAATTTGTACCAACTGGACAAATAGTCAACCAAGTTTACTATTTGGAAGTGCTGAAATGGCTATGTGAAAATGTTAGACAAAAATGACCTGAACTTTTTGCCAACTGCTCACGGCTCTTGCCTCATGACAATGCACCAGCTCACATGGCACTGTCTGCGAGGGAGTTTTTAGCCAGTAAACAAATAACTGTATTGTAACACCCTTCCTACTCACCTGATCTGGCCCCCAATGACTTTTCTCTTTACCCAAAGATAAAGGAAATATTGAAAGGAAGACATTTTGATGACATTTAGGAAATCAAGGCCATATGATGACAGCTCTGATGGCCATTCCAGAAAGAGTTCCAAAATGGCTTTGAAGGGTGGACTAGGTGTTGACTTCAGTGTATAGCTTCCCAAGGGGAGCACTTTGAAGGTGACTGTAGTGATATTCAGCAATGAGGTATGTAGCACTTTTTCTAGGATCAGTTCCAGAACTTAATTGTCAGATCTCATGCAAGAAATGTACACAATGTAATGAGTCAGGAGTTCCCTGGTGGTGTAGTGGCGGCTTAAGGTTTCGGCGCTGGCGCTGTCAACGCTGCGGCCTGGGGTCGATTCCCAGCTAGGGAACTACCCACAAATCAACAACAAGAACAAAAAAAATGTAATGAGGATTCTCTCCTTTAGGAGAGGAAGAGATTATAATATTATTTTTCCATGGTGGACTCTCCTGTTAGATTGTAAGAGTAACTACCACTTATTAGTTATGTTTTGTACCGAAGAGAAGCTGGCACTTAAGAAGCATCAGACTCAAAACTGTGTGTTGACCCTGCCCAGTGTCACAATTATTTGTATCTTTTCCCTTTCACTAGAATGTAAGCTCCATGAGGGTTAAGGTCTCTTTTGCTCAGTCTCTTCCACTGTTTCCCTAATTTCTAACCTAGTGTTTGGCACATAGCAGGATTTCAATAAGTATTTGTCGAATAAATAAATGTAGTCCCTGGAGAGTTCAAGAGCTGGGAATCAGTTAACAGCTGGTAAGAGCAATAAAAGCATGAAGTATGACAGGAATCTTGGATTTAGTGGTAGACTTGCCTGAAGGAATAACTGGAGACTTTGATATAGGACCTACTAAAGACTTGAGTTCCAACCTAAACAGGAAAAGTTTTTATTTCATTTTCCCTCCCTTTACCTTCTTTGTTCTTTTTTTTTTTTTTTTTTTGTATATGGGTAGTTCCCTGGCAGGGAATCGAACCCAAGCTGCAGTGTTGACAGTGCCAGCGTCAAAGTCTTAAGCCACTACACCACCAGGGAACTCCGTCTTTGTTCATTTTTATTCCTGGCCTTGCATCCTCTTCTCTACTCCAAACTGGCTCACCTCAAATATGATTGTTTTGTGGGGAAAGAAGGTGGACTGAGTGAGGAGACTGGGAAGTTAGTGAGCCAAGGGGTAGGTTATTGACATAGAAATATAGAATAATAAGGAAAGGAAGATAGTAAGCTCATCAAACTAGGCATTCTAAAAATGCTACTAAGTAGAAAATAAGGGTACATGTAAGAGGGTGGGTCTTAAAGTCAATCAGCTGAGTGTAAATCCCAGCTCAACCATTAATACTCATATGCCTTTGAGCAAATTACTTAACTGGATGAACTCAGTGTCCTCTGAATCTATAAAATGGGGATAATCGTACCCACCTCATAGAGCTACTATCAGGATCAGTAAGACAATCCATTTTATAAGTTTAGTACCACGACTGGCACAAGGTAAATGCTCAATTAACATTAGTTGTTATTTTTCTTTAAAATGAAGAACAGCAGGGAGAGATAGCTTAAGTAAGAGATGGGCTGATAAATTTTGCCTCCACTGTAATATTTTTTTGTTATACTAGACTTATCTGGATATAACCAGTTGTGTGTAGTCACATGGTATCTCCCCTCCATCATTCTTGACCTTGCACACACAGATGCTTACATTTTTCACCCAGTGCACAATGAAATGGAAGAGTGTTCAGATGTTTGGTTCAAACTGCGTTGTTAAATTCTTAACAGCAGAAAAATTTCCTCCATTTTTTTTGAAATTTTTGAAAAAGAAGGTGAGGACTTCTTAAGGAAGATTATTATAGGTGATGAAAATTGGGTGCATCATTACGACCCTGAGAACAAAAGGCAGTCCATGGAATATCACCATAAGGGATTGCACTCAGCCAAAAACTTCAAAACTCAGGCCTTGGCTGGGAAAGTCATGGTGACTGTTTTTTGGAATTCTGAACATGTTGTTTTTGCAGACTGTCCTGAAAAAGGAACCACAAACCCTGAATATTATATTGAAACTCTTACTACATTAAAAAGAATAATCAAATGGATTGGAATTAGAAATGAAACACTTCTTCAATACAATGCCAGACCTCACAGAATTGCGGCAACAAGAGATGGACCTTCCAGTGCTGCCATATCTGTTGCATAGCCCAGACTTGGCTCCTAGTGATTTCCACCTGTTCCCAAAACCAAAGGTACACTTGAAGGGCCAGCGCTTCATCTGTGATGAAGAGGTGAAGTCTACAGTGAGAAAATTATTTCAAAAACAAAACATCCATATTTTTTTAGGGACGGATTTTACAAACTAGCACGGCATTGCCATAAGTGTATTGAAATCTGTGGTTGTGTTGTAGAAAAATAATTATGCAGCTTTGAAAATAAATGATGTAGGTATATGAGAGCTGTCTGGAAAATATCCAGCCATAAATGCCTTTACTTTTTCATATTATGGGGCTGGATACTTTCTGAACCCTCATATTTCTTTTTTTATTTCATTAAAATGTCTTCTCTTTTTCGTTCTCGCTTTAAGTGGAGGCAAAATTTATCAGCCCACCCTCCTGGTAAATTCTTATATAGGTGTAATAGCAGAAGAGGATCACTTCAACAGAAGCAGAGAACTTACCAGCACATTTTGGGCACCGCAGACCTTGTCTATGCACAGAATTTAGATTGTCACAGTACAGCGCCCGGTAGCGATAGCTGCTTTATATTTTCAGAAAAGAAAAAGAAAGGAAGAAAGAACATGCTTATAAGAACCTATTCTGGGAAAATTTTGTTCGTCCCTTGCGATCGCTGTGGACGAGAGGCAGGGTCAAGCAGCGAGGTAAGTGACCATCGGGGTGCAGGCGGTGCTCGTTCTAAGTGACTCTTCGGAAGCGGAGCCTGTTCTGGACCACAGGGCCAGGGCCAGGAAGTGATTAGCCCGCCATTCCTCGGTTCGTCCGTAGGGGAGTCGCGGGGCTAAGTGTGGTTGGCACTGGCCTCCCTCCAGGCTTTCACCACACCTTGAATGTCTCCAGGATGATATCCAAGATCTGCATCCCTGCCAAAAGAGGCTGGTACACATCGCAGCCACGAGAGGGCGCCGTACCCTCCGCGCAGGCCGCTCACCCGCCCCTCCGCCCATTGGTAGCCCGGCGTTCCGAGATCCGCCCCCAGATTTGAAAGCTGCTTCCGGAAGCGGGTGGGAAACCAACCGCGCGAGCCTCTGGCGTTCCCTGGCGTCTTTCCGAAAGCTCCGCCCACTCCCAGCGTTCAGTGTGGTGCTCCGGCCGCCATTGTTTGAATTTGAAAACTGGTTCTCCTCGGGTCTGTTCGCAGGTCCTGCAGGCTAGGCATCGTTAGCAGGTGAGGAGGTGGCCCGGGTGATGGATCGAGGAAGGAGGTGGGTGACTGCGGACATAACCAGGCCTGAGGCGGGGAAACGGCTCTGGCTGTCTGAGCATCTTCCCACGGGCGAAGATGCCCCTGAAGTTACTGTCAGGAATTCGGTGCGGAGGGATGGGTGGAGGGCTAAGAACATCCGGTGCGCGGCGGAGGGTTGAGCCGAATTTCTTGGGTTAGGATATGAATTTCGTCTCTGCAGCGTCTTAGCTGACTTAGGCAAGGCAACGTGTTCAATCTTTCTGGGCCTCATTTTCCTTATTTTTAAAAAAGGGTAATAATAATAGTATCTCCTTCCTCCAGTTCTCGTGAAGATAAAATGATAATATTAGAAACACGCTGCTATGTAGTAGGCATTAAATATTTGCAATCATTAATATTTTTATTATTTTTGCTGCTGCTGTTGTTGAGGTGTAGGCCTCTACTGCCAAATCTGTTTTCCTGAGTCCCCGAGGTGAGTACCTTGCTTGGCAGGTGTTGTGGCCCCTTTTGGGTGTGGGGTGTGGAGGAGCCTAGTTGTGGCCCACTGTACATTTATATCCTGGGCTTGTCCTTGAGCTTTGCAGTGCTCCGCCATAAGTGAGTTTGTGGGGCTAGTCCGGTGACTGCTGTCATCCCTCGGTTTAGAAGATTGCTCCCATCTCATTTCACCTTTTACTTCAGTGATTCTTGCCTGGCACAATTCTGATAGTTCTTTGCTGAAGAACTGGTTGACACAAGTTCATTCGTTCAGCATTCCTTGCTTAAGGTGATTGATCAAATTCAAGTTTTTGTTTTTAAAACAAGGTAGCATATTTACCCAGAAGTAGTGTAGCAATGTATGTATTTTATTAGGTATTCAAGACCCAACGCTTCAAGTTGCAAAATAATATAAAGGGCTCATCAGTTATGAAGACTTTTTAAAGACTTTTTTTTTTGAGGCTCTATTTTGTTGATGACATCCAGAAACCTCATTCAGTAGCAGATTTAAAAATTTTTCGCTAGTCTTTAACCATGGAGAGTAGATAAAGATTAATTTTCTCACTCTTAAATGCTAAATTATGTAAGTAACTTTATTCAGAAGACACAAAATAACTAAAATAACAAGGTTATAATTTACTCCACTCTTTCCATTTGATTTCTGAGAGATTTTCAGGCAGGCATATGAATGTTTTATATTATCTTACTTTATGGGTTACTTTTACTCATGAAGTCTTCTGTTGATGAATCTCTCTATCCATAGGTTGGATCATATAAATAATAGTGGTAGGCTGTGTCCAATAGTATTTGATTCAGAATCTGTAATAATTTGATCTTTTATCTTTTTTGTGGGTCACCATGTTGTATATATAGATGAAGCAGTATTCCTTCTCTGGAAATTTAATTATATGGAGGGAAGTATTGAGCTGGACTTTTTAAACTATGGGTGGTTTATATGTTGATTTATTAAGAATGTCTAAAGCAGTTGCTATTATTCTTGCAGTATGGAATCTAATTTAAATCAAGATGGGATACCTAGACCATCATATGTTTTTAGTGCTGATCCAGTTGCAAGGCCTTCAGAAATAAATTTCGACAGCATTAAGCTTGATCTCTCTCGTGAATTTTCCTTAGTTGCTTCAAGCACTGAGGTAAGTACAAGAAAAGTATTGTGTTGATTATCATGATTGAGTGGAAATTCGTGTGGCACCCATACACGCAGACAGGTACAACTAGAGCAGAACTTTCCCACCTTTGTGGGTTTAAGGCAACCTTCTAAAGGGGACCAAAGATTTACCATCTCAAGATGAGCCTTTTGGGATATTGATATTAAGCTGGTTATTAAGAAACAAAAAGTAATAAATGTTTTTTTATGTTTTCAAATGGTTGAAGAAAAATCTAAAGAACCTTTGGCTTTCCCCTGTTCAAGCATAATTCAGATTGAGAGGCTTGCTTCTGGAACAGAATCTTAACATATTCACCTTAAGGATTTTCACTTTAGCCTAATTTGAATTGTATGGTAGATAGGAAGGATGCAAGTAGGGGCCCGTTAGCTAGATCCCTTTGTTTCTGGGTTGTCTAGCAGGAATATGTTGACTACAGTCTTATTTCCCTTTGAAATCATTACCCCTTTCTTCTTTTTCCACAATGGCATGTAAGACTGAACTTCCCAGTGCCTCTTTGGGATTTTCATGTTCTTATGGACCATCACATATCCATGTATGTGATGATAAACTTTGAATATTTTCTTCTGTCAATTTATCTCTGTTAATTTGATTTTTAGACCAGTTAGGAGAACTTAGAAAGTGGGAAGAAAATTTTCTCTTTAGCGCTCCCCCATACTTCTTAACTCAGTATTTTTTTCTGATGACATCTTTATCATGCTGTGGTTTCAAGGTACTCAAAACTCAAAATTAGTTTTACAGGGGTGTCCAGCCTTTGAAGAAGAATTACCTTGACCCCCACACAAGATACACTAACACTAACAATAGCTGATGAACTAAAAAAGGTTGATGGATAATTTTCACATTTTAAGAAAGTTTACGAGTTTTTGCTGGGCTGCATTCAAAGCTGTCCTGGGCCTTGGGTTGGACAAGCTTGTTTTAAGAAGTATCCTTGGGAGTTCCCTGGTGGTATAGTGGCTTAGGCTTTGGCACTGTCAACGCTGCGGTCTGGATTTGAGTCCCAGCCAGGGAACTACCCACATAAAAAAAAAAAAAAAAAAAACCAAAAACAAAATAAGAAATATCCTTTATTTTCTTAAAGAGATTATCTATGCTTTGTATTATATCCTTAAATATTTTAGAGAATCTATCAATGAATTTCCAGGGCTTGGAGTTTTTTTGTGGAATTATTTTATTTGAATGTAAATTGTATTTCTTTAATAGATAAAGGGTTATTCAGATTTTCTACTATAGTTTTCATGTCTTTTTTATTTTACTAAGTTGTGTTTTTCAAATGTTTTCTTTTTACTTTTTAAAATAATTTAAAACATTTCTTTAAAATTATTATAAAAATTGAACTAGGTTTATTTCTTCCCTAAAGGTAGCAGTAAAGACAATGCTATATAGCCAAAATTTCTAAATGCATGACGGAATTGAGCATTTGGGTTAATAGACTATTCTGGCTACTTGTGATTTATTCTGGAGTTCTATGTTTTAGTGATTTAGAGCCCTGTTACTTGTATTTAATTATGAAGGTTACCATTTCATGGGGAAAAAGGCTTATGTAAACTTCAAGTATAAATGTAGAAAGTAGGGGAAGTTGAATCTTTATATTAAAAAATATTTGTTTTTCTTTAAATATATAAAATGGTTTAAAACAGAAGAATCACTGCTTAGCGATTCTGTGTAATCTCAAATTGTTATGTAACAATCATCCGTTTTAAAGAAAGATAATCTCTGAAAAGCCATATTTTGTATTTTTTGAATACAGTTCTTTTGTTCTCTATTTTTAGGCCAGCAGTTTGGAATCCAAAGATTATTTCCAGGTTTGTCTTCGAATAAGACCATTCACACAGTCTGAAAAAGAACATGAGTCTGAGGTTGGTGTTGAATTTAATTGGCTTTTAACACTTTATCTTCATTAATTGGGCAAAATATCATTGTTTTCATTTATTATGGGATGATTTTTGTTTGTTTGTTTGTTTCTTCTAGGGCTGTGTGCATATGCTGGACTCACAGACTGTTCTCCTTAAAGATCCTCAAAGTACCCTTGCTCGGTTAAGCGAGAAAAGCTCTGGGCAGATGGCACAGAAATTCAGTTTTTCCAAGGCAAGTACCCATGTGAAACTAAAGATTTTTCTTTTAGGGGAAAGAAACTTGGCTTAGGCTAAATTGCTACATAATTGTGTATAATTAACTGTGTACATCTTATGCTTATGGAATTTAGATCTTAGGTACTAGTATTTTTTTCTCCAAGATAAGACTCAAATTTCAGAGCTATAAATATATGTTGAAAATGAATAAATTACAGTATAGTTTTTATCTTTTTTTTTTTTTTTTTTTTAAGAAAGCTTCTTTTCAGAATTTAGATGAAAACTTGTTTGGCTAGGTCAGATTTCTGTCTTGAGATCCTTTTGAGTGTAGGTAAGCTGTCAGGTGTATTTGTGGGAGTTGAGGATATGGCACCTATTTTAAGAATGAATCTCATAAAAATGATTTAAAAATTTTAAAAACATGAGATGTAGGTCAGAACTCATTGTGAATATTAACCTGAATTTTCTAAAAAGATATGTTTTAAAAAATGCTTATTTAGGTGTTTGGCCCAGAAACTACACAAAAGGAATTCTTCCAGGGTTGCATTATGCAGCCAATAAAAGATCTCTTGAAAGGACAGAGTCGGCTGATTTTTACTTATGGGCTAACAAATTCGGGAAAAACATACACATTTCAAGGTAAAATATTTTATTTTTACTGGAAAGGAAAAAGGCACTAATATTCACTCAGTTTCATAATACTTGGATATAGTTATATTTCCATTGCCTAGTAAATTTAATCCATTTTTAATAGTAACAGCATAATTAAATATATATTGCTGATGGCTTTTAATTCAGATTGATTTAATTCATTTGTAAAACTATTTTACCCTTATGCTAGCGAAGTAGATGATGAAAGTTCAGAAAAAGTGCTCACTTCGGCAGCACATATACTAAAATTGGAATGATACAGAGAAGATTAGCATGGCCCCTGTGCAAGGATGACACACAAATTCGTGAAGCGTTCCATATTTTTTTTAACAAATAAAAAAAAAAAAAGTTCAGAAAAAGGGTTGATGTGACATAGTGAATTAAGCATGGATAACCAAGGACACACTTTATATTTCATTTTATTTTTATACTCTGTGATTATGGGTGATTACAAATTTATGACCTGATCTGAATGTAAAATTGCAGGTTTTGCATCAGACTCATAGTTGATAAAAACATCCATTTTACAATGAAGACCAAAGTGATAAATTGAGTAATTCTTCAACTTCTCTCACTATTTGCTTCAGCTGTTTATTCTTGCATATTGGTGGTATAAAAGGAGCTTTGGTATGGTAGGTAGTCCAGGGATGGTTTTTTTGCTTTCCTCATACTCTGAGAAAGTATAAAACAAAATTTTTTTCACAGGCACAGAAGAAAATATTGGCATTCTGCCTCGAACTTTGAATGTATTATTTGATAGTCTTCAGGAAAGACTGTATACAAAAATGAACCTGAAACCATATAGATCCAGAGAATACTTAAGGTTATCACCAGATCAAGAGAAAGAAGAAGTTGCTAGCAAAAGTGCATTGCTTCGGCAAGTTAAAGAGGTATGGAAGTATTTTAGTATGTAAAATGTATATAAATCATGACCTTTTTATAAGCTCATTTATTTGTTTCAGCCTATATTGGAATGTTGTGAGGTGGTGGTGGTTTTCTTTTTCATAAAGGTATTGTTTGAAGACATCCTTATTTTATACTGTACAAACAGCAGAAATGTTTAAACAAAACAAATGTAAATGGTTCTGAAATCTTTTATGGTTGTAGAAATAGCATTGTCCTTTTTATGTAATGATTTTTAAACATTCTTTTAATTGTAAAACTAATATGTATACACAAAATTTAAACAAGGGAATGTGAAAAATAAAAAGTGAAAATTTCTTAAAATTTCATTTCCAAAGAGAAAAGCACCATTAACAGATTGGAAAGTATCCTTTAGATCAGGCATGTCCAACCTGCAGCCCAGGACAGCTTTGAATGCGGCCCCACACGGATTCTTAAAACATTATGAGACATTTTTTGCGACCTTTCTTTTTTAGCTCATCAACTATTAGTGGTAATGTATTTTATGTGTGGCCCAAGACAATGTGGCCCAGGGAACCCAAAAGGTTGGACACTGCTGCTTTAAACCCTTTTCTCTCTATGCAAAATCTAGATACAGAGCTTTCTGTGTATGTCTGTATATATACACTTAAACACAATTATATATATAGTTGCATATATCTTTATAGTTTTATATGTAGGATATAGTCGTTTTTAAAAAAAATGAGATTTTACTATTAAATATGTTCTATAACTTGGTCTTTCATTTAACACATTTTAAGTCTCTTACTACTTTAATTTATGTGTGTCTTACCTCTTAGGTTATATGTTTATTTCTTTTTTTAAAAAAGTTTTGGATAAAAAATTTTTTTAAATAAAGTTATACTTGTCTATTTATTCCTCCTGTTCCTTCTGGATTTTGTGTTATATTTTCAGACATTTATCCTATTCAAGATTGTTAAAAATGAACAGTTTTTATATATTTTCAAAATATTAGTGGGGATTTTCTTTTTTAACACATTTAGAAATTAGTGTAAAGGTAGTAAAAATTTGTTGGTTAGTGGAGTTCAAATTTCAGAGTCCGTGAGTATGGTCCCTGAAAGTAAAATAAGTATTTTAATAAAAATTTATGTGTGTCTTACCTCTTAGGTTATATGTTTATTTCTTTTTTAAAAAAAGTTTTGATAAAAAGTTTTAAAAAAAGTTTTGATAAAAACTTTTTTAAATAAAAACTATGGAGATTGGTAGATAATTGCATAGATAATTCATAGAGAAAATTTGTCATTAGTAATGAACAAAATGTCCCTAACAAGTTATCCATTTAAAACAAAAGATTTTGCCTATGAAATTTTAAATGTTAAAAAAAAGATTCATTTTCATACATTGATTTAAAGTGTGTTTCTAGAAAGCAGCTTAGCAATACTATTAGGATTGAGCACTTAAAAAATTTTAATTTCTTTTGCCAGTTAAGATTTGGGTATCTATATCCTAAGGAAATAATTAGGATGCAGAAGAACAAAATAATGTATTGGCATGTTTCTCTTAGTATTATTTCTACTGACAAACTCTTGTAAATAATTTAAATGTTCAATCATTTTACATTTGTTCAGTTATGTAGCCACCAAATGCTGACATATAAATTACAGAGAGAAAAAGTTTATAATGTTGTAGTAAAGAATGGAAGGGTACTGAAATATTAATAGTAATTGCCTCTGAGTGGCAGGAATTATGCATATATGATGATACTCTTTAATAACTCTTCTGTAGTTCCCCCAATTTTTAAATTATAAGAATGTATTATTTAATTAGGAAAGACAGATGTCATTGAATGGATGAAAGGTTGTGATTTGGTTTGTGATTTATTTGGATAGTAATATGCTGGTTGGTTAACCCTAACTAAAAATGTGTTTTAACTTTAATAAAAGATCTTTCTTTCTTAGGTTTTAATGCAAAATGACAGTTACAATACTCTTTATGGTAAGGTTTCCTTTCTTACTTACCTTTAAAGTGTTGACTGTATGACGTAATTTGAAAAACTTTTAATTTTTGAATCACTCCTTTTGATTTAATTTCTTAATGACAGGAATACTTGGAAAATGATACATAACTATATGAAATGCCAGTTACTATAAAGTTTTATTTAGATTTACTATCACAGATATACCTTTCAATGATTGTAAGTTTCATGATGAATTCATGTTGAATTAAATGTCTTTTACATATAATTTCAGTGTAATTCATTAGCATATTTTCAAAAAGAAAAGAAGCAGCACAGCTTTGGCTAGTACAGATATTTACATCTGCTTTAGTTCAGCAAGTGTTTAACATTGCTGTTTAAAAGAGTAAGGATACTTAGTTTTTTAAGTCTAGGAGTCTTGATCTGTTGTTCTATTGTCTCATTTGCTTAATTTTATGATTACCCCTTTTTATTTTTTTGTAGGAAGTTTAACAAACTCTTTGAATATCCCGGAGTTGGAAGAATCCATGAAAGACTGTGAACAAGCTAGCTTGAATATGGATAATAATATAAAATTTTCTTTGTGGGTTTCTTTTTTTGAGATTTATAATGAATGCATTTATGACTTGCTTGTTCCTGTGTCATCCAAGTTCCAAAAGAGAAAGATGCTACGCCTTTCCCAAGATATAAAGGGGTTTTCTTTTATAAAAGGTATACTAATGAGTATATTTAATTTTATTTCTATGAAGTTTCTCTATAGGCTGGCTTTGTTATAGCTGTAGCTATAGAAAAGCAAACTATAAATTGAAAAATTTATTACTAATTATTAACATCAAGATAACATGTGAAGTTTGTACTTTCAAAGTATGTTTTGCTTTGTTATTTAAACCTAAATATAAAGGGTCTATTTTAGTATACATTGTGTTTACTTGAGTATCATTGATTGAATTTTGAGGGATGGGAATAGCTGTGTGTGTGATATTCCCATTATGCTGCTGCTTTGTAATAGAGTCCAAACTTTGGAGATATGGAAATGTTTCTGTTCTTTCACAGTAGTATCTTTCCAACGTTTTTAAACCACTACTCACAGTAAGAAATACATATTAGTAACATCGTTACCCTATACCTGTGTATGTATATATGTGTATATGCAAGTATATCTATAACTCAAAAGTTTCATTAATTATATTTACTCTTATGAGGAATGTACTTTGGTGTTTTCTATATCCTACTTTACTTTTGCAAAATGCTGGTTATGACTAAATAAATTTGATTTTCTAATTCACTAATGAATCATAATCTGCAATGTTTTACAACTAGGTAATTTTGTAAGTTTAATCTGTACTGTTTTGTTATAGTCTTTTTTTCTGGATTCTTATTCTGAGGAATCTCATTTGTTTTTTAATTTTTCCTTTGGCGGTCTCTGTAGAAGAATACAGGAGACTCTCAGTTAATCAGCATCCATGCTGGATAAATGTAGTATTATTTCTTTTTCTTTTTTGCCGGTTGCTTGACGGTGCTGGTTGCTTGAGTTCCAGTTAATGGAGAGCCTATTTACTTGGTGTGTTTGTATAACTTAAATACTGGAAAATTATTAAAATATCCTTCTTTTATGTACCTCTTTCCTAGTGGAGTAGATGAATTGACTCCGCCTAGGACGTGTTATTAAAAGAAAAATTTCATTATATGTCTGGTATAAGAGATAATATTCAGTGAGATTACATTGTACAACAATTACTGTGTTTATATAAATTCATATGTGTCCTCTCTTTTTTTAAAGATCTACAGTGGATTCAAGTATCTGATGCCAAAGAAGCATATAGACTTTTAAAATTAGGAACAAAGCACCAGAGTGTTGCTTTCACAAAACTGAATAATGCTTCTAGTAGGAGGTAAGGAGCAAATCCTGTGGTGTAAGCCTGAAGCACCCAGGATATTCTGTGCTAATTTAAATACAACTAATTTAAGATTAAAGTGTGTAGTAATTTTCTGATATGTCAAATAAATTCATAGGCATAAAAACATTCTACAAACTGAAGAGCACTAACCACATACGACTATCAGGACTATTTCTTGTTCTAAGAAAAGATTTACTAATTTGCATGAAGTCTCTGAGGTGTTTTTATTCTGTCTTCGTTTATGTGACTATTTAAGCTCAATACGTTGAGTTGCCTGTAATGATAGACTTTTCTCTGTTTCTTTTCCACTTATCCCATGAACACATAACACTATATGCATACTCTTAAGACAGAATCTTAAGCAAAAGATGGAAGGGATTGGGGGATGAGACAAAAAGAAGTAAGTTTAAGCAGTGATGTATTTAAAATACGTTTTCTCTTAAGGGGGAAAGAACTCTATCACCCATACTCAGTGTGACATGAGGATAATATATGATCCAGATAAATCTATATTTAAGCCAGACCTGTATTTTGCTTTAGATATGCATATATTCAAAGAAGATTAGCTGTGCATACTACTACTATTTTAACTAGTAGTGTCTTTGCAAGCAAATTGAGGCTTTATTATAAATAATTACATGAATAGAAGTTGGAGTTTTAAGAGAAGTAGGTTTGAGGGATTTGGGGCTAAGAGAAAGAGAAGACATTTGGTTTTAGACAGTTGGGCATATAGGTGAAAGTAGAACACTGGATTAAAATACCTGGCAGCTAGTTGGCAAATAACAGTGCTGGAGCTGTGGCTAGTATTAAGATACAGATGTCGATTTAGATGCTGTGTCTCCTATTTAGAATGTAAAAATTGAAATTGAAAGATAATATTTAATGTTTGTATATTTCTTTTAGTCACAGCATATTCACTATTAGAATATTGCAGATTGAAGACTCTGAAACGCCTCGTGTAATGCGAGTCAGTGAGTAAGTTGAACATTCTTCAGATTGTAATTATTTTGAATTGTTTTGTTTTGAATAACTTTTAGTTTGTTTGTTTATTCAGATTGTCTTTATGTGATCTTGCTGGTTCAGAACGAAGTATGAAGACACAGAATGAAGGTGAAAGGTTAAGAGAGACTGGGAACATCAATACTTCTTTATTGACTCTGGGAAAGTGTATCAATGTTTTGAAGAACAGTGAAAAGTCAAAGTAAGTGTTGCTGATAGGGTTGTTTGCATATTAAGTATTAAAACTTTCAACTTAGCTAGTTTTAGAACATTTTTTGTTTTTAACCTGGTTCTTATGTAATGACTATGTATGGATTACAATTAGAATACTCAGAGGTCTTTGGTTTTAAAAAAGTAATAGAAATAAAAAACATATTAGTCAATGCCAGTAACTCATCACGTAACCACTATTTTCCATAGCAAATATGTATCAATCGACAGTTTCCATAATAAGCATCTCATGATGCTGATTTAGCATCTAAAATCACTTTATTCTTACTAGTATGTTATGTTCTTCTAGATGTGATAGACTTCTGCATTAATTAGCATTTTAGGCTAAGTAAATTACAAATCAGCCTTCATTTCTAATTAAGGTGTTTTATGGCATACATTGTATAATCACTATACACTAGAGAACACAACCACTTGAGTTGCCTAATGGGTTATTATGAGTATTAGCAGTAGTAGTAATAGTAGTATTTAAAGAAACTAATGTAAATAAACAGAAAATGACTATTAACAGGTGAAACGAATTACTGACTTAGAATTTAAGCCATGATAGCTAGATTACTTTTTTGTAAAATTGGCAGCATCTTGACTTCATGAGATTTGTTTTAACTTAAAATTATTTGAATGTTTTTTTCATAGGTCTCAACAGCATGTGCCTTTCCGTGAAAGTAAACTGACCCACTATTTTCAAAGTTTTTTTAATGGTAAAGGGAAAATATGTATGATTGTCAACATCAGCCAGTGTTGTTTTGCCTACGATGAAACACTCAATGTGTTGAAGTTCTCAGCCGTTGCACAAAAAGTAAATATATTCAAATATCTGCAGAATCTGTTAAGCTTCTTATTAGAATATTAACAATTTTTTTCTCGAAGTAGATAATACACTTCATACTTATAACTATAAACCTAATAATTAATTGAAAAATAAAATGCAAATATTTGACCAAGCAGGGGGATGTGAGAAAAGATTGAAAGTTACCCCTGCTAGGGTTAAAATGACCTCAGTGTTAATAATAGACACTCATTACAAATTATGAGTAATACTTTTCCAGTGAATGGTCTGTTTTTCCATTCTGGATCATTTAGTAGCTAATCGGGTAGCCCCCCCCTGCTAGGAATAGTAATAATAACTTAAAACCCAACAAATTTACCTATAGTATACATGTCTAATTAACTTTTTTGTTATGGATGTTCATTTAAGGATGCAAATTTCTTCTTGAATATTTGTTTGACTAGGTTTTATTTTAAACACTTGAGTTGTATTTGACTTAAATTTATAAAATTATTTTTTAGTGGACAGTTCTTGACTGTTTTGTTTTAAAATTCATATTGGATATTTTAATAGGTTTGTATTCCAGACATTTTAAATTCCTCTCAAGAGAAATCATTTGGAGCTGTCAAATCTTCTCAAGATGTATCATCAAATGTTAATAATGCAGATAATAAAATACTAAATGTAAAAAGATCTATGATTTCATGGGAAAGTAGTCTGGAAGATCTGATGGAAGATGAAGATTTGGTTGAGGATCTAGAAGAAGCTGAAGAAAACCAGAATGTGGAAACTGGGCTTACTAATGAAGATATAAATAAAACATTTGAGGAAGATAAAGCTTTCATCAGCCATGAGGAAAAGAGAGTATGTATTAAAAACTTAATACTTCTAAGCTTGGCTTATTATTATTCTGAAGCTAGAGTTAACAATTTTTAACAATCCAAATTTTTTCAACATTACATTTTTTATATCTCAACTTTATATTTTGAAAAATTTCAAACCTACAGGAAGACTAGTACAGTGAATATCTTTTACAACTTCACCCGCATTTGCCATTTGTTCACATTTTACCACGATGAATTCTCTTTCTATGAGTATTTAAATGCACATTTTTTTCTTTGTACCATTTGAAAATGCGGACATAGTAACACTTTATGTGTACTTCAGCATAGATTTCCTAGGAACAATGGACATTTTCCTCATAATCACAGACCTTTTTCATATTGTATCAATTTTAACATTAATACAATAATATAATCTATTATAGTGATTTTACTGTCCACATTGAGATTTCTCCACTTGTTCCAATATGTCCTTTATAACTACTTTGTTTTGATCTGCAATTAAAGTTAACACACTGCTTTTGATTGTCATGTTTCATTAGTTATTTCTATATAGCATAGATACTTACAAAAAGTTAGACTAGTTGTCTTATTGAATACCCTCAATCTGATTTTGTCTGATTATTTCCTCATGATTCAGGTTTAACACTTTAGGCAAGTCTATTGTGTAGGTGAGGTGAGTTTCCCATTGCAGCCTATCAGGAGACGCATGATTTCTGATTTCCCTGTTTTGGTGATACTACATTTTGCTCACTTGGTTAAGGTATTGTGTTTTAGTTTCTCTTCCTTGTAAAAACATCATCTATGGGATGAACTTGGAGACCATGTGAATATCTTGTTCTCCAGTATCTTTTCACCCAATGATTTTAGCATATTCCACCAAACGTTTACTTTGCAGCCTTGAGTACAAATGCCTACAATGTCTACCCAGTACCAATTATTCTGTTTTTCAAAAAAGTAAATTGCTTGGTTGTCTTATATTGATGGTAAATAAATAAGATTTAAGAGCCTTTGTCCAAATACAGTTTACATGTGTGGTTAATTATTAATTTTGAAATTTAGATCATGTCCACAATAATTTAGTACAGTTATATATGGTGTCCTCCTACCAGAGTCTTAGGAACACTGGTAACCTTGTGCTTATGGATATGCTTTGATGGTGTTGCTACATTTCACATCATAGTACTCTTGGACTGTGAAGGTCCAGGTAGATGGACAATGTATTGGGTTAAATACACATTTTAATAATTTACTTCAATGTCCCTGGAAGCTATCATTGCACCTCTGTGTTGATTGGAAATGAGCATGAAAACTACATGTTACTAGTCATAGTTTATCTAGTCATTATGTGATTGGGCCTCCTTTACCTTGGACTTCTGTAATGTATTCACTTCAGTGACAAAAGGAGCCATTAAAAGTCCTGTTTTAGTTTGTACTGATCTTAAAGCTGAAGTTTGTATGTAATGTTGATTAAAGTTGAAATGTTAGCAACATTTTTGCATTTATTAGGGAGAACTGATAGTACAGTTTATAATGGATAGAATAAATGCATCTCTCATCAATTAGTACTTTAAAAATTTAATAAAAAGTTTTTTCTAATAATTTTAAAAAGGAAAATGATTAGGCTTTGCATCTTTTATACTAGCATTTCAATTGGAGGTTGGGAGTATTAAAAATTATAAAATATATTGATATTAGCATATTTATACTTGTAATTCATTTAACTAGAATAACCAACTAGAATTTTTTAGCAAAAACTTTTCAGCTATTAACAGTGGTAAAAAACTAAACATTGTTGAGAATTATTAAAATAAACCATTTTCCCAAGGTCTATGCACATTCATGCTGATTAAGTCTCCACCAGTATTTCTTTAGTAGTTACTATTTATTGTTTTAAACAGTGGGAAAATGTGGTCATTTAAAATTATACAAGAATTATATAATCGATCTGGAATCTGGTAAAAGAAAAACGGAAAAAATTAAAGATCTCTCTAATATACCACTTACAATGGATTTTTACCATACATCTGTTTTGTAACCTTATTTTCTTCATTTAAATATAAATGGTGAAAAGTATGAATTAATAAAATATAAGCCATCATTATTCATTATAATAGTTGATGGTACCATAATCAAACCAATCTCTTACATGTAATTATTGAGTTGGGTTTCACTTTTTAAAATTTATAACCACTACTACAAAACAACATTGTAATAACCATTCTTATAGCCAAAACACTAGCTCCTGTTGTATAATTATTTTCTCAGTATAAGTTCTTGGAAGTGGTATTTCAAAGTCAGGATATCTATAGAAATATTTTCAAATGTGAAGTTGAGACATTGAAAAATCTAAAGATCTGTAGTTTTGAGAGAGTTAATTGGTTAATTTATTGTTGAAAAACTTTAGAAACCTTAAAAAACAATATCAGGCTGTTATCTTAATTCTGTAATTTGTTACAAATCTATAATGGCCATGTCAAGTGTTAATTGCTTTTTTTATTTGTATTGCATAATTATATATATTTTTCCAAAGGCTATAGAGTTTTTGCTCACACTTAGTTATAAAAAGCCCAGTAAGATAAGTTTAAGTAACATCTCTCTTTGCCATTTTGGAAAGTGTTTTGGGGTACTTAGTACCTATCTATTTAACATTTAGGCTTCAGATTTTGACAGACTAATTTTAAACCCTACCATAAGCAGCATTTACCCTGGAGGACCTTATTTCCCCTCTCTATGAAATGTAAATGCTGCTACCAAGCTCATAGAAGGTTGTGTGGATTGAATGAAATAAAAACTGAACTCCCCAAAATAGTTCCTGGTGCATAATAGGTGCTCAGATTTTCATTTCCTTTTTTTTGGGAGGGGGTAGCTTCCTAGCTGGGAATTGAACCCAGGATACGGTGTTGAGAGCACCGAAGCCTTCACCACTACACCACCAGGGAACTCCCTCATTTCCTTCCTTTTCTTTTCTTTTTTGTCCTTTCTTTCTTAATGTAGCTAGTCAGTGAAGGGATTACAGTTACTCTAAGTCTGTTTCTAAAATGTTGGAGAGGGGTACCTGATTTTTCAGACTGATGAATCTTGCTAATATTTAATTTTCAATGAGCTTATTATCACTTAAAATGATGCATAATGATAATTGACTAAAGTGAAGCATTTTATTTTTCTTGGGGTATAGTTCTTTTATGAGAATTTTAATGTTTATATGTTTTAGAAATTATTGGATTTAATAGAAGACTTGAAAAAAAAACTGATAAATGAAAGAAAAGAAAAGTTAACATTGGAATTTAGAATTCGTGAAGAGGTTACACAGGAGTTTGCGCAATATTTGGCTCAACGGGAAGCTGACTTTAAGTAAGTTATTTCTTTCGTGTTCTGGTAAAAATTAAGAATTCTATTTTTGTTTAAAAATTTTTTTTCAACTTATATTAGGTTGCTTCTGAATTCTGACCTCTTTATGTAGGCTTGAAAATAGTAAATAGTTGTTGCTACTCTATCCTGGTGATTCTGAATTATACACAAATAATTATTTAAATCTGCTTTTAATTTACTTAATCTTAGAAATTTAAAGCAAAAACACAGCATAGTCATTTTTCTGTTTCTCAATGGAATTCACTTACGTTATGCAGGGAAATGCTCCTTCAGGAACGGGAGATATTAGAAGAAAATGCTGAATGTCGTTTGGCTATCTTCAAGGATTTGGTTGGTAAAAGTGACACTCGGGAAGAACCAGTGAATCAAGATTGTACCATGAAAATTGAAACCAAAGTATGTTAACTGAAATATTAAATTCATTGAGGTTTTTGGTACAAGATTTAGTGCATCACATCAATGATGAGAAACTTAATACACTTTATTATAATTAAGTATGCTTTGTTAGGAATGTAAACATATGTAATTTTAACTATAGCTATTGGACTTGAAAAATTTATATCTCTGTTACAATTATATCTCATTGTTTGAATCATAGTATTGATTATAGGTAGATGAGTTCCTTTTTGTCTGATAATGGAATCCCCTTAGATTCTTTGAAATTTAAAGAAATTTAAAGGTATAAGGGACCTAAGGGGTCATTTACTACTTGTCTAGTTAATACAAAATGTTTACATATGAGGTCCAGCACAAATAACATCGCTTTTTTATGAGCTGGTAATATATACTAAATCTTTTATTATAAAATCATAAGCATGTATGGTTATGATTTTGTAATAAAATCATAATTCAAGTTTTTTGACTCTGTAACCTGTACTAAGTCTTTTATTACAAAATCATAAGCATGTATGGTTATGGTTTTGTAATAAAATCGTAACTCAAGCCCAGGCATTACTTCTACCTGACCCTAGGTATAAAGGATTGCTCTTGCTGGCCAACTGATCATTCCCTGTTGTTGAAGAACATTTCTTCTGCTGCTTCCACTGAGGCTGAAATTAATCCCATCCTTTTGTGGTTTTTGGTACTGTTTAATTTTTTAATTACTCAATTCAGGGGTGGTGATGTCCAGGCTTCTGCTGTCAAACCATGGTTATGTTCCCTGACATGGTTTGAGTTTTGAAAATGGAAGTTTATTTTCTCAGCTGTCCCAACCAAAGCCTTTTAAGACTCATCATGTAACTGAAAGTATTCCTGAACTAGATCATCATCATTGTTCTATAATGACTATCACAATTTAGAACATTGTTTTTATGGGGAACTATGTCTTATGTTCCATAAAATAGAAAATGAATAATGGAACATAACTTTTTCATAATTTGAGACACTTCGATATAACTTACATAAAAAAGTTTCAGGTGAACTTATTATACAACAAGTTGACAAGGCACTATAGAATTGTACACCTGGAACCTATGTAATTCTTGCTAACTAATGTCACCCCAGTAAGTCTAACAATAAAAATAAATAAATAAATAATTTTCAAGTTGTGAAATTTTTGCTATGTGTTTTTAAAACTAAATCAGATGGTACCGCTGTAAGAGTGAAAGCCACTGTTAACATTAGGCATGTGGTTTTTGCTATTTTTAGGAAGCACATAATTATATAGGAATTGAAGATATTATTGATTCTCTTCAAGATGATGTCACTGATATTAAGAAACAGACTGAAATTGCTCACTTATATATTGCATCTCTTGCTGATCCCCAGGAAGCTATTGCTTGTTTAGAAATAAAGTTTAATCAAGTTAAAGGTGAATTAGCTAAAACCAAAGAAGAATTAATCAAAACCCAGGAAGAGTTAAAAAAGAGAGAAAATGGTAAGTAGGTATATTTTACTCATATTTAGATAATATAAATGCATAAAAAGAACACTGGTTAGCATGAGAGATTTTTGCCACTTACTTGCCATATTGACCAGAAAATTACTTGGTTTTTGAGTAACATAGCTCATATTTTATTTTTATGACTTTACAGTGATTTACTATTAAAAATATTTTTTTGCCTTCGTTTACTTTTAGACTATTATTATTATAAAATGGATTTCTCAAAAAAATGGGATGAACTAATAAGCATTAGCTTCATCAACAAATTAAGAAATGTCATAGGAACTTGTAAAGCTGTTAATTTTGTTCTTCTGTATTCTTTATGAACTTCTTTAGTAGATTCTTGGCTTACAATTTTGGGGTAGAATGCCTTCTTTGGAGTGGTCTTAAGAAGTCTCTTAGATTGGTGCTTTATTCTAGCTCTGAGAGCAATATATAAGTATATACGAGGGCTGTCTGGAAAGTATCCAGCCATATAATATGAAAAATAGAGGCATTTATGGCTGGATTTTTTCTGGACAGCCCTTGTATAAGTATGTAAGTGTGATTGTCATCTCTAGGTTTTAAGAGATTTAGATGAAATACTCTGTTCTTTCATCTGTAAAACAAGATGGGTAGAAAATGCAAGTAAGTGGTACCTCTGTATTATGAGGTAGACCAGAAAGGTACTAGTTCCTTCTCTTCTCTGAAGTTATGTCAGAAATGTTTTACTATTTAGTGTATGTCATTTTTATTCTGAGTGTTAAAGTGGCCTTTTCAAAAACATTACCCTCTGGTGGTAGAATTAGTAATGAATGCTGTGTGATTCTAGTGTTGTCAAAATCCTTTTTGCTGAATATAACACTGAAGTGTCTACTTTAGTAGCTTATGTTTTGTGCTTATTCAGTAATATATATTTTTAAGATGGCTTAGATTTTTTTTCAATATTTTTATTTTTTTCAGAATCAGAAATTAACTTAAATTCATTGGTTGAAGAGCTTGAGAAATCTCATGAGGTAATACTTTAACCTTTGTTTTAATCTTAATAAGGAGCTTACTAAATAATTGAAGGGGTGTGAATTATGACAGGGTAAATTAATTTAAAAAAATAATTAAAGTAATAAATGTGATAAAAAATTGAAAAATATGTATCTTTACTCTTCAGATGTCTTTCAGTGATGGCCACTGGAAAGTTTCTTCAGTTCTTCCAGAAAATATTTATTTTTATATATATAAAACACACACATTTTAAAAGTTTTACACAAATGGGATTGTGGTTCAGTGTCTTGCCTTCTTCTCTTAAAAGATGTGTTGGAGATAATTCTCCATCAGCACATATAGATCTGTCTTTTTTTTTTTTACTAGGTGTATGGTGACAATTAGATGATTTAAACAGTGTTTTGTCTGAAATTACTGTTTTAAATAGGGGTTATGATGTGAGTGGTGTGCAACATTGGAATTCTGAAGATCTCTGGCACCTGGTACCTTCAAATTAGATAATCATTCTACGTGGTTGTAGATAGATTTGACACTGATAGGTCTAAAGGTGAAATTACAAGTATACATGGAGGTGAAGTAAATTTGGAGCTCTAAACACTATTTTTTCTTACCTTCTCTGGCATGGGTCTTCTTATTTTAATTTAGTTACATTTATCTAAGAAACTAAATATTTTAAGATATGATCAGATATAAATAATTCAAGTATTTAAAGAAGTAACCACAATAATATACTTAGCAAAAGACATTACAGCCATTTAGACAGTTCCCAAACATTTTTCTTTATTGTTTCTAGTGGTAAAAATTCAGTTATATTAAACTATGCAAGATAAAACAACAACAACAACAAAAGAACACTGTCATCTTTATACTAAATTACAAAAATAGAAAGAAAACCAATAAGTTGGTAGCTCTTTTAGACTTTTCTTTATATTTATTTTTATAGACTACTTACTATGTACTCTTATAAGTGCTTTACATACAGGGTCCAGCAGAAGTAACATCCGGACTTGAGTTATGATTTTATTACAAAATTGTAACTATATATGTTTATGATTTTGTAATAAAAGATTAGATATAGATTACCAGCTCATAAAAAAGGGGCATTATTTGTGTAACCATAAGCATGTATGGGTATGATTTTGTAATAAAATCATAACTCAATCCAGGCATTACTTCTGTCAGACCCTGTATATTTATTTAAATCTCAGAATAACTTTATGATGTAGTTACTATTTTTACAGAGACATTAAATAACGTGCCCAGGTTCCCACAACTAGAAGGTAGAGAAACTAGGATCCAAACTCATAGTCTGATTCTGGATTCCTCTTACCCAGTATGCTATAATGCTTCTGTTTCCTTTGTTTATTTTTAAAACAAGAATGTCATGCTATACATAGTGTGTTGTCCCTGGTATTTTTATTTAATCTTAAAATTTGAAGGAATTCTAAAACTATTATGTTTGCATTTTAGTTTTCCTAAAATATATTTACTAAACATTGCTATTTTTCTTCTTTTCAAAGAAAATAATTATGCAGAATCAAAAAATTCAAGACTTGAAAGATATAATTGATCAAAAAGAGGATGTTATTAACAACCTTCAGAACCTAAAGTTTCATTTGGAAGACACATTTAAAAGCAATGTGAGACTTTAATTTTATTTGCATTATAAATTACATTTAAAAGTATGTTTTGGTTCAAAGTAAAAAAATGTAAAATAGCTTATTTAACTAAGACTTATTTTCTGAGAATGTTGAATTGTTTATTCTGGTGTTGAATTCAGTTTACTATTGTGCAAATCTGAAGTTTTTTTAACTTAAAAGAGGGCATTTGACCTCTTTGAATATATGTAGAAGAATATGAAAGGATAAGAATTTGTAACCCTTGCAAGTTTAAGCGTCAGCTAGTTGGAAGGGGAGCTCTGGGATGAAGGGAACTTTGATATGTTTAGATATCTACAGATCTAAATTCAGTGGGATTAAGTTTTTTCCCTTAGAGGTTTATTTTTATTATATGCATTTTAGGTAATGTTCATATGCTTAATAGCAAGGATATTTTCTTAAAAAATTATATTATGTATATTGACCTGCAAAACCTTTAAGGGTTTCATAATTACAAATTTAAGTAATTTCATATTCAGTTAGTTTAATCTAGGATGATTAGCCTGTCTTTTAATATTTTTTTTAAACAATGGTTTTTGGTTTTCTTTTTAGCTCCTTCAAGTTATTTTTTTAAGTAGAAATGATAAATTATATGGTAATAATATAATAGGCTGACTAACCTAATAGCCAAACCTCTTTGCTTTGTTTAGAGATGCTTTTGTATATCTCTTCTCTGACTAGAAGCAGCAAGAATAGGATCTTATAAAAAGTGACTATTGACCCCTCCTTTGTGTCTTGATAATTAAGCTCTAATACTTACCAACATCCTCTGAATCATATCAACATTACATGGGCTTTGGATACTACAGGGGTAAATAAGCATTGTAGAAGAGTAATTTATCCTCTGTCTAATCTCTGGTAGCAGGCCTCTCTTTTGGTATTTATTAGATGCACTATTCAGTCTGTCTGACTTCTCTGTACCTAACAGGGAGAAACAGTCTTGTAATTAGATAGGGAGCAAGGATGAGAAGCAAAAATGATTTATTTCAGTCGAGAAACATTTATTGAGTGTCTGCTATGTGCCAGGTACTACACTAGATTCTGAGAATTTCATAGATTAATAAAAACTAGCCTCCTTAAAAACTCCCCCATAAGAGAGAAACCACATAAACATAATAATGAAATGTGTAATGGTAGTCAATATGTGCAAGAAGCTGACAATAGGTGGGGGTTTAGGGAATAAACTGGAGATGAAAATGATTAAGTTGAGCCTTAAAGGGTGATTAAAATTTAGCCATTTGAAAGTAAGCAGAGGGTGCAGTTTGTAGCCACAAGGAACAAGAAAATATACTGACCTTCCAGGTTTTGGAGTCAGAATGTACAAAGTCATGCAAATGAGAAGCCTCTCAGTAGGAAAGAGCAGCAATTTGATGTTTAAGAAGAAAGTTTGAAGCAAGGAGAGGTGAGAAGTGAGGCAGGGAGTAATATAACGGGTTGGGATAAGGTGTGGATGGCCTTAACTAAGTGCATTAAAAAGTTAGACTTTTTTCCTATAGGCAATGAGAAATAGCAACGTTGATTTTTTATTTTCAGTAGATGTTTTTAGGAACTTGGAGGATGGGGTTGAGATGGAGGAAGAGAGACTAGTTAGAAGCCTTTTTGAAGAGATCTGTAATCACTGATTAGGACTTTGATTTAGGGTAGTTGGGTAATGGTGATAGGGCTTAAGAAGAGGAAATTGATTTATGAAATAAGAACAGTAAACTTTGGAACTCCTGGGGGCTTGACTTTTTCTGGTAACTGAATTTCTGGACCTTTTACTCTCATCACTTGATTTGGATTTTAAGTTTGGTTTGATGAAAGAAAGTAAAAACTGGAAAAAGAAAAGCCAGAGACATCATTCTGATGACTACAACTTCAAAGAAAATTGCTGGAAATTTATTTAACAAGGAATTATATTTCTGTAGTATGTTTGCATACCACAACATGTTAGTAATGTGTAAGAAATAGTAAAAAAGCAACATAAAATAAACAATATTGCTAATTTAATAATAGCCCTGGTCTATAAATAAACTTTTTAGATAGGCTCTACCCTGATAATAACTAACTTAAAACAATGCTTAAATATTTTACATAAATAAATGCGAAGTAATTTGCAACTTAACCTGACTCTACTGATAAAACTGTTGGGTCACTGTTTCAAAGCTTCTCTTGAAAGCAGACTATTTCTAATGATGAAAAAGTTTATTTTGAGTGGTGGTTCTTTATTGTCCTTCTAACCAAGCATAATAAAGGGGCAGAGGACACACATTTCAATAACTGTGGAGAATAAGTTTGTTTTATTTTTTTGATGAAGAATGTATAATTTGAAGGAGGAAAAAAGTGATCAGGTCATTATGATGAGTTTAAGAATGGGCAAGGAGACAACTTGAACCTGTCATGGAGTTGAAAATTCTCAAGCTCTGTCAGAGGTTTATCCCAGGATTTTGTTACAGTATTTATCACTGACACCAAGTTACTAATAGTGGGAAAGCATGGAGGTTGCTCTTCATGACATCCTCTGTTTAGGATGCCTTTTTTTTTTTTTTTAAATAATGCATTACTCTATGACTTTAAAAAGCCATTTCATCTATATCTCAAGAATAAAATGTTTGCTGATTTTGTAATGCAAAATGGCATTTTGTTTTTTAATACAGCTTTCCCCTCCAAAATAGACTGCTACCAGTATATAGGGATTTAAGTAATTCCTGCATTAAAAAGAACAAAAAACAAACAAACAAAAAACTCTGCCTTTGTCATTCCTTTGAATACTTTATAGACTTGTACTTAACTGCTGAGTTTCACTCTTCCTCTTTCTGGATTAGACCTGTTTTTTTGCTGTCTTTGTAGGGAGGCATAGTATTTGCCTTAAAAACTAAAAATCTAAATGATTTTTATCATTTAGATAAACTAAGAACTCAATTTTAAAGCTGTATGTAAACTGTGTCTTTGAATATGATAGGCTAGAGGTTAAGGTCAAAACCTTAAAGTATAAGACAGTGCTACTTCTCTTTGAGAGTCTTTGATTATGAAGCAAAAAACAATTGTTGAGTTTCTAGAGTGGGACTTCAGGATTTTACATAAAAGTATCTGTAAGAAACAGTTTTGTTAGAGTGTTTCTGTATTTTCCTTTCAAAGCACATTACGAATGTAACTTAGTGTTTTAGGGTTCTATAGTTATTCCCAAATAAGTTTCTAGCCCACCTGATCATCTTAGGAAATCTTAAAGATGAATTTGTTTTTTGATATCAGGGTGAAACTATATGCTTAACTAATAAGTATTTTTCCCCCAGGCAGTGTACATATTAATTCATATTATTTATTTGCCAGAGCCATCAGTTATTGAAGAAATAACTTAAAAAATGTTTTAACAAATTTGAAATAAAATTTTTATGATACACTATTGAAACATAATTTATATAGTTTTTACATTTTTGTAACTTTCTATATGTGAACTAATCTGAACTTATTTTACTTTAGGACAAGGTTGATACATCTTCTTTAATAATAAACAACAAAAGGATTTGTAATGAAATAGTTGAAATGCCTAAGGACAACAGAACTGAAATGTACTCAGGAAGAAAAAGATTAAGTGAAAATGAACTTCAACACGATGAACCACCAGCAAAGAAAGGTACTACTTACTTTTCCAATGAGAGGCCTTTAAGAAAGCTAATTCCTAAACCAGGAAACAGAAAAGTTGCAAAAGGAAGAAATTTACTTGTCTAAGATAAAAAACCTGAGGAAATCTAAATGTCACTAATATTTACACTAACATTTATGAACTTTATTTATTTATTTATTTATTTGGATGGTTCCCTGGCTGGGAATGGAACCCAGGCCGCGGCATTGAACGTGCTGAAGCCTAGCCACTGCACCACCAGGGAACCTTAACATTTATGAACTCTTTAGCGGATTGGTATATTTAAAGCTGTCTTTTATTATAATAAATATATTTTTAGATATTGTGCTTTTATCACTTTTGCGTGTCTCATTTTTTTACTTCTATGTTACAATAGTTAAAACATACCACTTTCGTTTTCATAATTATTAGTACTTTTTTTTTGCCAAAATCTCCACATTGTTTTCTTCCTTTACATTCTTTATTCATTTGGAGAAAAGGACATTCGACAGGAGAACTTTGAGCCAAATATTACTAAAGACAAATGTTCTTGTATTTACTGTAGAATTACTAAAAAAAGGTGGGTGAATGCTCACTCGATGTTGTATCTCAGTGTATGTGGAAGAACATATCAACTTTTACATTCTTTCTAAGCTATTCATTATTTCTTTTGGAAAACTTTTATAGTATGATACAGGGAATTACATCTCTTTAAGAGAAAGTACATTAGAAACCTGACTAGCTGTTTCATCTTGAGAAAAATGGGTAAGCTGAATTTTATTTGGTCATTAGTATAATAAAACAAATACCGCCTCCTAAGGTTGTCTAGGATGAAAACAATTGAATAACACACCAACATAATAAACACCTCATAGAACCTTAGTAAAATGAATGTTTTCAAAAGTAAGTACCTTAGAGGATAGTATTGCATTAGATACATGGTTTATAGGATATACAGTGCTTGTGTGAGCTGATAGATTGAAACTAATAAACACATACCTTCTGTTAATTATTGCAGGAGAAGTGCTTTGCTCTTGGGGGGATAACCTTGCTCTGATTTCCAGATCACTCTTGCTCTCTTTCATTCACTGAGGTCATTGCCATAGACTAGATAAGAATGTAGGATCAGTAGATAACTAGGAAGCAGAAGTGGCCAGAAGCAAGGTTATATGCAATGTGATTCATGAAGAAGATTATTTAAGAACTGTAGTTGTTCGCTATAAATAATTTTACTTTAAACTGTTCTTTGAGATATGGGGTGTCTCATTTGTGTTGCCTCATTATGTGTTCTTTTCTCCTCTGTCCCATATTACAATGATAATAAAGATTTGTGGTAGAAAACTTAAATGATATTGAAACTTATAAAAAGAAAGTATAAATAACTGGTAATACTACTCAGAGGTAGCTACGGTCATTTTGGTGTACTTCCTTTGCTAACTCTACATTAACTTATAGAACTGTAATTTTTATATAAATGGGCTTAATACCATGTGGTTTGCAACCTGTTTTTTCTTTTTCACTCAGTAGCTTATTTATGTTTTTCATTTAAAGTTTGCTTTCATGATTCATATATTTGAACATTGGCTTATGTGGTAATTTGTTGGTTTTATTAAAGTTTGCCAGATTAATAACCACCTTCCTATTTTTAAAGGACCTATACATGTTAGTCCAGCTATCACTGAGGACCAAAAGGCAAGTGAAGTGCAGCGGAACATTTCAGAAGATGAGGAAAATAGAGTTGTGTCAGAAAGTAATGATAATGAAGAGCTGAAAATGCGACTATTCA
Organism: Lyroderma lyra; assembly: GCA_004026885.1. Classification (NCBI taxonomy): domain Eukaryota; kingdom Metazoa; phylum Chordata; class Mammalia; order Chiroptera; family Megadermatidae; genus Lyroderma; species Lyroderma lyra. The sequence continues at coordinate 25,856 of PVJL010001061.1, read as the reverse complement.
TCGTCGAGAATGAACTTAGAAAAGAAAAGGAGGAGAAAGGAGAATTAAGTAAACAGATTGTTAGTTTGCAGCAGGAACTTTCTTTTTCTGAGAAAAAGAGCTTTTCTTTAAGTACAGAGGTCCAACAAATTCAGTCAAATTATGACAGTGCAGTTTCTGAATTACATGTGCAGAGAGGCATAAATCAAGAACAGGGGGAGAAGATCATGAAATTGTCAAAGGAGATAGAAATCACTAGAAGAAACATGACCAATAATGTTTCACAAATAAAATTAATGCAATCAAAAATAGATGAACTGCGAATGCTTGATTCATTTTCTCAGATCTCCAACATAGATGTACTCAATCTCAGAGATCTGTCAGATGGTTCTCAAGAGGATGATTTGCCAAATACTCAGTTACACCTTTTGGATAATGACTATTTGGTAAGTAAGCAGGTTAAAGAACATCAAGAACTCAGGGAAAGTTCTTTCCACTGTAGTATTGAAGCCATCTGGAAAGAGTGTAAGGAGATTATAAAGGCCTCCTCCAAAAAAAGTCATCAGATCCTGGAACTGAAACAACAAATTGAAAACTTACAAGCAGAAGTAAAAGGCTATGAGGATGAAAACAAGAGACTAAAAACAGAGGCAAGAGAGAATAAAAATCAACATGACCTACTAAAAGAAAAAGAAAGTCTTATTCAGCAGCTGAAAGAAGAATTGCAAGAAAAAAATGTTAATCTTGATGTTCAAGTGCAGCAGGTAGTTGAAGGAAAGAGAGCAGTCTCAGAGCTTACACGAGAAGCTACTTGTTATAAAGTGAAAATAAAGGAACTTGAAGGACTCTTAGAAACTCAGAAAGATGACTGTTGCCGTTCAGCCAAGTTAGAACAAGAAATTTTGGAAAAGGAATCTGTCATTTTAAAGCTAGAAAAAAAAATGAAAGAATTTCAAACAAATATTCAGGATTCTATCAAAAACACCAAAGATTTAAATGAAAGGGAACTCAAGTTGAAAGAAGAAATCGCACAGTTAACAAATAATTTGCAAGATGCAAAGCATTCACTTCAATTAAAGGAAGAAGAAAAGCAGACCAATTGGCGAGAAACAGAAAAGTAAGCTGATGTTACTAAAATAATTAAAATATACAAAGCATTCATTTTATTGATTTTCTTATCGTAGATTTTAAATAATTCAGGTGGGCATAACTTAATCTGGTAAAGTATAGCTCTGGTAAAGTATGGCATGTATGATGAGTGAAGAACTTGAACTTTGTTTATGTAGACCTTTGGAACCAAAAGTTCTATGCAAAGATCCTTCTATAAAATCTGAAATCCTCTGAAGTACTCACTCATAGCCTGAACATTCCAAATCTGTGAAAAGATTTGATTGTGTAGATTGTTATTAGCTCCCATGTATGATCCGAAGTGATTAGTGGTTTGTGTAAAAAAGTGGTTTATGTTTTTTAGATTGAAAGAGGAGCTTTCTACAAGCTCTGCTCTTATTGAGAATCTGAAAGCAGATCTTCAGAGGAAGGAAGAAGATAATGCTGAACTGAAAGAGAAATTGGCTGATGCCAAAAAGCAGATTAAACAAGTACAGAAAGAGGTAGGCTGTTTGAAAAGTGTGTGTCCAGTTTAAATGATGAAGATCTTTTTTCCTGTATATCAAGTTTGACACTAATTTTAGGATTTAACAGAACATTTGTCAACTCCATAATTTTTCTTAAAATGATGAGTACAGTTATTTCACAAAAGAAAATTGAGTCAGCTTAAACTGAAGAACATCTAACATTAAAAAAATATGTGCATTGGGTAGGATTATAATCTTTAGGTTTTTTTTTAAGAACTGCTAAAATTCAAGTTTCCTCCAGAAAGTAAGAAGCACGCTTATGTTTGCAGATAGTACATAGGAGAGTATGCAGTGAAGTTGCAACAAGTTTTTATTATATGTTAGTTTTAAAAATAGGAAATAACAGTTAATATGTATTTATTGTAATGTATTTGGAACATACAGAAAGCCTAAAAAGGAATGTAAAAATCTCCTGAAATTAAACCATGTAGAATGGTTATTATTATGCCATTTCTCTTGCTTTTATGAGGGGGAATGTTTTAAAGTTAATTACTTTCAATATTGGAGATTTCTAGGATTGGCATGATGGAAATTGGCTTAAAGATGTACATAATTACCTTTGTTTCTCTCTTTCTCTTTTTTTTTTTTTCCGTGAAGATTTTCATGCTAGTTCATGGTGCTTTTGATTTCCCTACCAAGTTTATAGAGTTAGGTACCAGTTACTACCAAAAATCAATTGACCTTCTCTTTCATGGGTATCTTTTGATCACATAATTTTTCCATTTTCATCATCAATGTGCCATTATGCATTTTTAATGTACTTTTTTTGTTTCTTGTATTTCTGAGTCACATTGCACAATAAACTTTGGAAATGTGAGCCAGTATTTTCCCCCTAGAATATTTCTGTTTATTTATCCATGAGGATTTTACATGCAAGGTGCTATGTTGCTTCTTTTTTGAGAGCACTTCCAGAGTTTGATATTCTTAAAGTATTGTAAGAAGAAACTGATTTCTTTATATGCATTCTGCTGATAATTTGAAGCTGCATAATATAGTATGTTACAATGTGTAATTTTTCTAATGGATTTTAAAGAGCATGCATCTTTAAACTAGTGGCCATGAATTTTAAACAACAAAAAGCAATTGGTGTTTTAAAAAAATATTTGTTTTATAAACATTACTTTGTAGGTATCTGTCATGCGTGATGAGGAGAAATCACTGAGGATTAAATTTAATGAATTGGAGAAAAAGAAAAACCAGTATTCTCAGGAAATAGATATGAAACGACAAGCTATTCAGCAACTCAAGGTAACAGTTTTGTTTTCAAAGTAAGGCCATAATGATTTGCTTCTAGTGAATAGAAAAATTAGAAACTTCATGGTGGAGAAACCTGGCATACACCACCTTAACCAAGAATAGCATCAGTGGTAAATTATAGTGATAGTATGTACTTCTTGATTTGATGTGACCAAATTCATTATCTTAGTCTTATTGTGGGAAAACATTATACAAAACTAAACTGTCTACAAAATAACCTGACTAGTAAAAAGTGTCAAGGTCATTAAAGAAAAGTTACTAAGGAACTTTCACAGACTGGGGACTAAGGAGACAAGATGACTAAATGCAGTGTTGTGTTCTGTTTGGGATCCTAGAACTGAAAAAGTACATCAGTGAAGAAACTAGTGAAATCCAAATAAAGTCTGTTTTCTTTTTTCCATACAAAAGTGATTGTTTGCATGTTCTAAATAACAGCTTTGAGACTCAGCTGCTCATTTTACTGTGACCAATGTTAGTTTCTTGATTTTTAAATAAATAAATATGCTACTACGATAATAGAAGATTTTAACATTAAAGAAAGTTAAGTGGAGGTTAGTTACATAGGAAATTTCTTTCTTTGCAACTCTTATAAATCTAAAATTATTTCAAAACAAAAAATAAAAAGAAAATAAAATTCAGGTCTTATAAAAATAGTTTTTTAAAATTTATTTTTATTGTTAGACTTACTGGGGTGACATCTTTTGGCAAGGATTACATAGGTTTCAGGTATACAATTCTACAGTGCATTGTCAACTTAAAACATACTTTTAAAAAGTACACTTAAGCAAAATCCATTTATAAATGGTTATATTTTACTTGACATCAATTAGTTGGATAAGGCAGCAATAAAAGAAAAATTGTATTCTGTGCATGTTTGCTTTTAAATGAAGCAAACTAATGAATATTCAGAAGTAAACATGTGATTCAAATTTTTAACTGAATATAATCCTAATAAAGCAGTCTATACTTTCATAGTAGGATTTGGAGATTTCCAGGTTCTGTAATGATTCATTCTAAGTCTTACAAAATGAGGAGATAGTGCTGAAGTTAGATAAGGAGTGAATTTGGAGTACCTGGCAGGTTAAAACTGGAATTGAAGTGTTTCCAGTGCCTGTAATTTAATCTTACCTCTTAATGCTCTATATTATTTTTCAAACCTTCCATCTACTTTCTACAGAGAGAGGATGGAGGACCCTGACTTTTTGCACTTTGAATTTGCACTGATAGGGAACTTATAAAAAGGTTTTTCTTATTCCTCTTTTGTTAAACAGAGTAAACCTATATTTCCCTGTTTTTGCTTTTTTGTGATGGGTAAGAGAACATAGCTTAAAATAGTAAGTAAAATTGCTGTGCAGTGACTTTGAGGTAGGTTAAATGTATAAAGTTATTATTTTTTTTTCTTATTACACTTCTCCATGCCCTTTTCTACAGGGTGAAAGAAACTTTGAAGCTTGAGACTAGTCAGCCTTTGGGAGACAGATTTCAAATCTAATACATTATAAACCCTGTTTTCAAGTCCCACTGTTAAACATTATGTTTGATGCATTTGCATTTAATTCATATCTTTTCATTTTGCAGGAGCAGTTAAATAATCAGAAAGTGGAAGAAACTATACAGCAGTATGAGAAAGTATGCAAAGGTCAGGAACAAACCTCTACTTCCAGTACTAAAATGACTGGCAAAATAGTTATAATAACAATTTTCCTTTGAAAATTCTGCAATAAAGTAAGGGCAATGTAAGCTATGACTTCATCAAACAAGAAAAGTATTAATTCTAATGAGTAACTTATCAATGTTAAGTTTATTCTTGGAAAAATGAAACATTAAGAAAGAATCAGGCAAAGCTATATAATGATGAGTATTTTGTGAAAAATAAAGACAAAGTTATATAGGTCACAATGAATGGAATAGATTTCTAGACAAAATTGTATAAAGAATATACTTCAAGTAAAGTATCTTTAAAATTAAAAAATGTATTTTGCAAAGTTTTAAAAAATGTAGAGTGGAAGTGGAAAAGATTATTTGAATAAACATAACTAATTAATAGTATAATATGTATATGTTTGCAAATCATGCTTTTTGAAAGAAGAGTTATAATACCAAGACTCCTTTAATCCTAGAGAAATTGTTTTCTTAGCACCTCTGGCAGCTTATAACAATGGAGCGATATACTAAAAATCACTCATAAGTTTTCCTTATTACTTGTTTTAAGCTTGCATTATGTACACTTTGAGGGAGCCATCATTTCAGATTTTTGTCATTTTTAATGTCACTTTTAGTGACCTGAGGTTGAGCTATATGAATTTATAGGTCTATCACCTCTGACATCAGTGAGTTTTGGTTAAGAGGTATCTGAAGTCAGCTCTGCTGCTATGTGGCCATTACCAGAGGCAACAAAGTAGTCTTTCCTATTTTTAGTCTTCCTAGCCAAAAAATAAAATTGTTAATCAGTCATTATTGTCATTTTTCAAGGGTAGGAAACAATTTTGGTAAGCCTAGTCATGTAGTCATTTACTGAACAGCTGGTTTTTAAAAGCACTAGAAATAAATATTTATCCTTGAAAATTATTTTCCATAAAAACTAATTATTTGAGATTTACAAATATAAATCATATTGGGATTGAGCCTTTTTTTATTTTTAGTAGTTAAAAGTTTTTAGTTTTGGTTTGAGAATACTAAAAATAACTTTTGGTAAATGCTTTTTCTAAATCTCAAGATTTGTGCTTATTAGTATTAATAGTTTAATATTACAAAATTTTGTAAATTTTGTCTGAAAAGATTTTTTCCATTTATTCATCCATTCTTCAAATCATCCAGCCATCTGTACACCGGATATTTATTTGATGCTTCATATATGCAGTGCTGTTAGGCATTGAGGATATAGCAGTGAGCAAGACAAATTTTCTGTCTATATGGAACACATATTCTGTTATTTTTGATAAGTGTATTTTAATTTTAGAACTCAAGAAAAATTGGATATCTAAATGTAGATGTTAGTAATATCTCAAGTTTTCACCCCAAATTTTTAGATCTAAATGTTAAAGAAAAAATAATTAAAGACATGAGAATGGCACTGGAAGAACAAGAACAAACTCAGGTAGAGCAAGATCAAGTGCTCGAAGCTAAATTAGAGGAAGCTGAAAGACTGGCCACAGGTAAAGCACAATTGCTTAAATATCTCAAGACATACTTTCCATTTTCTTATTTTCCTAGATTTCCTTCCAGTATTTATAATTCATAATGAAAAAAATAGTTGTGTTTTTGGAATGTCCTATCACTTTCCATTTTTTAATGTGATAAAAACTGTTTTATCAGAGTAAAATTATATATAGTAAAGAAGGAATGAAGACATGTTCATACTAACTGAGTGATAGCTTGCATTGTTCCCCAGACATTAAGAATAAACTTTCAATTGCGTTTTAACCTGTGTGGCTCTTTGTATCATCTTGTATGTTTATTTCAATAAGCTCTCTGATTCCATCCTTCAGAATGCCATCACAGTTTTTCTTTTATTTTTGCGAACTACATTGGTTCCTATATAATTAAGACTGACACGGGACTTCCCTGGTGGTGTGTAGTGGCCAGGCTTCGGCAGTCTCACTGCCATGGCCTGGGTTTGATTTCTGCTCAGGGAGCCAACCAAAAAAAAAAAAAAAAAAAAAAAGAATTATCTGACATACATTTATTCAGTGGTTCCCTAGAGGTCCCTGTAGATCCTCTTCTCTAAGAATTTGGTAAAAACTTTAAAAAGTACAGCTCTTAGTATAGTCTTAGTTCTGTCTTGGTCTATGTTCTTTTTCTGGACTCTCTGATGATTCTTTGTCAGTATCCCATGCCACATATATCTCTAGATGCTGTAACTTTTGCATGTGCTTTTAAAAATAATTTTATATTTTCAAACAGAATTGGAAAAATTGAAGGAAAAATACAAAGATCTGGAAACCAAAAGTAACCAAAAATCAAATAAAGAACTTGATAATACAGATGTACTTAGTAGAAAGCTCAGTAAGCTTCAAGATGAGTTACAGGTATGATTTTATCTGTATATGTATGTATGGATGCCTATATGTTCATTATATTTCTCATGAGAGGAGAATTCAGTAAATATTTTATAATTAATTTTGAAACAGGTAAAATAATTCCTAGGAAGTGTTAATATATTGATATAAATTTTCAGTATACATTGAGATGACATGGGGAGGAAATTCCCAAGATATAAACTACTAATTGCCAATGAAAATATAATGGTTGGGTTTTCAATTTTACGTATTTAATACTTAAATCCCCACGTCTTATGTCTCTTTACCTATTTTTCTATTCCTTAAACTTCTTATTTAGAAGAGGTTCCATTTTGTCTTTATATTTTTTCATGTTCAACTCTAACATACCATGTATAGAATGCATTCATAATTCGATTTGAGATTGAAGAAAACATAGTAATGATTTCGAAAAGTTAGCTGCATCTAAATTATTGTCTTAAATTCAGGCTATATGTAATCCAGTACTGAACAAACACAAATTACATCTGGTATAGTGGTTTTATAAATTTTCAAAACTGGAATATATCTTTGGAAGCCAGTTTGAAAATTACTGGCCTACTATATTTTTTTCCAAGTGTTCTAACTAATAAATGTTTGTTCTGTTGTACAAGTTATTCTTTATTTGGCATCCTGTATATCTGGGAATATTTATTTTTGGAACCATTCAGTTAGAAGTGACTATCACAAACCAAATCTTTTTTTCTGGTGTTTTGGAGGACTAGGGTCTCTGTAACGCTTTCAGAAATTTAAATTATTTATTTCTTCTTACACTCACTGATGAAGGAAAGTCTTGAATAATGGATCTCATAGAAAAATAAAGTTTATAAAGAAAATACTGTTTAGGAAAGCAAACAAGCAATGTTCATTTTATAATCTGGAATAAACTCTGATCTTGTCATTGTTGAAAGAAAAACACTTCAATTTTAAAAAGAGGTGATGGTGTATATAAAATGGTATAAAATAGTTTTATTGACTACTTCTTAAGCATGTGATAGTTATTTGTACTATTTATATATAGGAATCTGAACAGAACTATAAATCTGATAGAAAGAAATGGTTAGATGAAAAAATGATGCTTATCACTCAAGCAAAAGAAGCTGAGAATCTACGAAACAAAGAGATGAAAAAATATGCTGAAGACAGAGAGCGTTGTTTAAAGCAACAAACTCAAGTGGTTGGTAGCAGTTATACTTTCTGATGTATTTCACCTGCTTTCTTGAATTTGTTCAATTTATCCCTGAGATTCTTAATAGTCTCTAACATGGTTGACTATTTTTCTTTTTTAAAGGCATATTTTCTGTTTGTATTGTGAATGAAAAAAAGGGCTATGTAATAAATCCAACAAGCTCTGGGTGGAGGTGCGGGGCACATGGCAACCCTGACAAAAGTAACCACACAGGATGGTCTCATCACAGATTCCTAACGGGCAGGCCATGGTAGGTAGTCACGTACCAGGCCTATAGCGTCCATAGCAAAGGTCATTCGTTACCTTAAGTGAGCCCTGTCCATTGTTCTTATGCATCTAGGATAAAATGCCTTTGATGTCAGTAATTTTTTTTCTGGACTCCTCTAAGGCACAACTGCAGGCACCAGAGCATAAGACCATCAGAGCCCAAGACCACAGAACCCCTCATTGTTATTTTTACACCAACACACCATGTCTGTGTGCTATGAATGTTAATTATTAACTATCCTGTACCCACCAATATGAAGTATGTGTTCTCTGTTTTACTTTTTACCAATTCTAGACATTTCCTCTTTGCTTTCTCCTGCTCCCTTAATCTACCACCAGTGGATTTCATGTACCTTACGTTTTCCCTTTTGATTCTAATCCAAAACTGCCATTTTCCTGAGCATTTTCTCAATCCTTTGAGATTTTTTTCCTGGGCATGTCCTTAAATATTCAGCTCAGATAAACTATTATAAAACTTACCTATAGGCTGAGACCTTTCATTGACAGTAAGACTTCTGCCCCATTTATTTTGTAGTTCACGTATGTTCTTACTTTAACTTTTTTCAGTCTACTGAGCAAGTTGGAAAAATACCTAATTACTTTTCTGTAGATATGGAACTTAAAAGTCCCTTTTGATTGCCACAGGGTTATCCTTTCTGTATTGTAGAACTTTTTTTTACATTTTGAACTGTAGATTCTAATAACATGATGTGTATATTTAATCTCATATGCCATATTTATCAGAACTTTTTTTTTTTACTGTCAACTAAATAGTTTCTAGATGGTAATTCTACCTCAGCTTGTTTTATTTCCTTCTGTTTTAACTGACAACTTAGTCTGACACCCAGTGTTGCCAATCAGAAAAAAAAAGGTTGAAAGGCATCATTGATCCTAGGAAAATTATTGAGCAACACATTACCATTATCTTTAAGTGAAAAACTGGTTCTCTGTTTGCAATAATAGTAACTTGGCACCATAGCCTTGTCATCTGTTGGTATTCCCTTTTTTTATGGCAGAGGTTTCCCGATAATAGCTAAACTTTATATTAAAAACAGGAATATTAATTTTTAATAAGTTAAAGATGATTTTCCCATTGATTTTTAAACACATTTTATCTTTTTATTTTAAAATAGTTTTATTTACAGAAAAATTGCAAAACTGGTACAGAGTTCCTGCCTACTCATTTCTCAGCTTTTGATGTTAGATTAACATCTTATATAACAACAGTGCAGTGATCAAAACCAACAAGTTAATAATATTATAGTACAGTTAGCTAAATTATAAACCTTAATAGAATTTCACCTGTTTTTCTTACTAATGTTTTTTTCTGCATCTAGGATCTAATCCAGGATACTACACATTTATTTGTTATGTTTCCTTAGAATCTTGACTTTTTTTTGTCATTTGCCAAATTATGTGAAACTAATAATTGTCATCATGAGATGGCAGTGTGTTTCATTGCATGTGCCAAGTTCATGTGATAGGAGGTATATCTTCAGGAAGTGTTGGGTTGAGTAGCATTCTGATGGTGCATCTGTCTTAACAGGAAAGGCTCTTGCCGGTTCCATGTTCATGTCCCATAGCCCAACCAACTGCCCTGGATAATAGTAAGATGCAAGAAGTGATACCAGAACTGTTGGCTGTCACAGTAATTCCAGTTCCAATTTAGGGATGGGGCCACTGTCTTTGCCTAGTCAGTGGTCCCTCTGGCAGCAATGTCAGCAAACAAAGCTACTTTGAATTTTTAATCCTAGAGATAGCTAGCTTTCTCCTTTCTCCCATATATTTCTTTACAGTCATACCTGGGATCTCATATGTGTCTGATATATTTAAGAAATAAACTCTTGATTTTTAAGCTTTTAAAATTGTAACATATCAGCAAGTAAACAAAACAAACAGCTCAGTGAATTATTATAGAGCCAACATCCACTTAACTACCATCCAGTTCAAGAAATAGAACCAGTACCACAGAGGCTCCTTCTTCTACTTCTTTACCAATGGTAATAACTGTTCTTTTAGTGTTTTAGTTTAATGCTTCAGTTTTGACCATTTTTGAATTTCATATAAAAGTGGAAATAAACCCATTGCATTTGTTTGTACCTATCTTTTTCTACTCAGCATTATGTTTGTAAAAATCATCAATGTTGTTGCATGTGGCTGAAATTAGTCCATTTTCATTGCTAACTATTTCTATTCATTTTAATGTTGATACATGATTTATTTCCTGTTGTGAGCTGTTGAGTAAATTTTATAAACATCGTACACATTTTTCTTGGTATACACGTGCATGTATTTCTGTTGCATATTTAGCTAAGAATAGAATTTCTAGATATAGGATATACATATGTGGAACTGCAGTAGAACGCCACACTGACTTTCAAAGTAGTTGTGCCAATTTTTACTCCAACTAGTGTTCCTACCAACATACGGTGTTGTCAGTAATTTTTTATGTCCTTGATATGCTTTTCCCTAATTACTAATTAGGTTGAAGATGGTTTCATTTGTTCACTGGCTCTGCCTAAATCTGTCCCTTTGCCTATTTTTTCTTGGCTTTCTCTTGTTGATGTGGGAGTCATGTATGCTTTCTGGATAGGAGCTCTTCGTAATGTGTTGAAAGTACCTTCTTTTAATCTTACTACCTTTTTATGAAGAATGTAAGTTCTCATTTTAGTTAATTTTCCCAATCTTTTCCTTAATGGACCCCAAGGACATGAAGATATTCTTTTATTTCCTATTTGGGGTTTTACCTTTCATATTTAGATCCTAGAAGCAGTTTTTGTGTTGATGGGAGATAGGAGTAAAGGGGAGCAGAGTTTGCTACCCCGAAATATGCCTCTTTGGGATATTGATTATTTTAGGCTGGTTAATTTTAAGAAACATCTACCTGGGAGAAGCTCTGAAACCAAGTGGAAGTTACCTTTTGTAAAAGGACATTTCAGTTATAAGAGAGATTTCCATTTGTTAAGGGTGCTTTCCTCACTGTACCTGGCCTGCTGTCTCTCGGGGTGGAAAGAGCAGGATTTTAATCGGCATCAGCCTTACCCCTTGTTCACTGTGCTTTTCCTGGTAACCTCCCTTAACTGACTCTCCACCCCCAGTATTTTTTGTCTTTAGATGAAAGAACACATTTAAGGTGATAGCTTTCCACCATTTTGGCAAGTTAGTATTCCTGGGCCTCTCCCCTATGCATGTTAGTAAATTTTAATTTTTTTCCCCTGTTTCTCCATCTTGTGTTAATTTGATTATTAGTCCAGCCAGAAGAACTTGAATGGTAGAGAGTAATTTTATCTTCCTGACAGGAATCAAAGCTAGATTTTTTGTTTGTGTTTTTTTTGTTTGTTTGTTTTGTTTTGTTTTTTAAATGTGGATTACCAATTTTCCTGGGAGTATTTATTGGAAAAACTTTTTTCCCACTACTCTGCAACTTTTGTTATAAGTCACTTGTCCAAAGGTTCATTTTTATATATGGTGTGAAATTAGGGTTGAGGTTTATTTTCTTTTCATTTGGGTATTCAGTTGTTCCATCACCCTTTGTTGAAAAGACTATCCTTTCCTCAGTTGGATTTTGTTGGTATTATTGTAGAATGCCAATTGGTGATACATTTGTGGGCCTTTGCCTCTGTTCCACTGGTCTCTGTGCTTATACCAGTATCACACTGTCTTGATTATTTTAGTAGGCTTGAAATGACATGGTGTGATTGCTGCTACTTTGTTTTCCATTTTCAGAATAATTTTGACTATCTTAGATAATTGGCATTTCCATATAACTTTTAGAGTCAGCTTTTCCATTTCTACACGCAGATGTGGACACACCTGTCCAGATTTGGATTGAAATTTCCTTGACTTTGACAAGAAAAGATTTCTGATACGTTCTAAATTAAAATTACAGATGCCGAAGAGTGAGAGAAAGAGACAGAAGTTAGCCTGTTAATAATAGCTGTGGGCCCCCTCTGACAAAAGACTGCTTACATTTCTATATATCTGTTGGAATTTAGGATTAATTTCCAGCTGGCTATTTACATCGTTACCCAAAAGACACTAGCCAGATGGCCTTCGAACCTCAGGAGCCTCTGCTGCTTATTTACACATGAATTTTTGCAATCTGCTGCTCACAGCTAATCCACAGGCACAGACGCTTCTTCTGTGCTGACTCTATGTTGTCCCAGAGCTGCCCTACTGCAGCGTCTCCCACCCCTTTGTCTGCAGGTAGTATAAACACTTTCAGAAGGGCTTGCCCCTCCCCTCACTTGACATGAAAACATTCAACTCCAGGACTGTAGGCATGCTGTCTTTCCACCTAGTCCTACTGCCGTAGTTCAGACTTTAGGCCCAGGACCAGTCTTTTGCTAGCTGTGGCCTAATAAATCTTTTTATGTTTTTTTATTTTATTTATTTATTTTTTAAATCTTTTTATTTTTATTTTTTTGTAAATTTTTTTTTTTTTTTTTTTTAAAGACTTATAGCTGTGGAAGGTAGAAAGTTTTAACAACTCTATAGATAGATCTATATGGGGAGAATTGACATCTTAATAATAATGAGTCTTTTGATTCTTAAACAGATTCTCTCTCCATTTATGTAAGTGTTTTTTAATTTCTTTAAGCAGTGTTTTATAGTGTTTCTTGTGTCGGTCTTATCTTATGCGTATTTTCTTTACTTTAGCACTATTTTATGATTTTTTAACCCATTGAAAATGGTTTTTTATTTTCATTTCTTCATTGTTCCTCTTAGCCTTGTCATTTGTTTTACTGTAACTTTGCCCTCTTCTTTTCCAAAATTTGGAGGAAATGCTGGTACTAGTTTAAGAGCTATAATTTTTTATTGAAAGAAGTGATCAATAAGCTGGTACTTGGAATGAGGTGAGCATGTGGAGATTAAATATATATAAAGGTGTGTATTTTGTTTTACAAGTACAGTAAATATTTTATCCACACTTGACTGTATAATGTTATGAATCTTGTTCACAGTGGGATTATTGTGTTATTTCTGATAAAAATTTCAAAAAATTTCTTAGGTGAATGTTTCAAGATTTATTTTAACATTTTCTGTATTTTCTTGTTAGGAAATCCTTACAGCACAGCTGGCAGAGAAAGATAGTAACCTTCAGAAGTGGCGAGAGGAACGGGATCAACTGGTGGCAGCTTTAGAAATACAGCTGAAAGCACTCATCTCTAGTAACTTACAGAAAGATAATGAAATTGAACAGTTAAAAAAGATCACAGCAGAGGCTTCTAAAACAGTCAGTAGAATCTTGTTCTTTCTATGCCTTTTATAATTGAACATAGAAAATTATCAAAATTATTCGATTAACTCAAATGCTAAGAAAGTAAGTTTCAGTAGATCAGAGGGAAATCAGATTTTGAAAAATTACTTAGATATTTTTCATGAATTTTGAGTTTTCAGCATTTATCTTACGATTATCATGGACAATGTCTTCCTAATAGAGTTGTGAAAATTAATTGAGAGCATTTTGTAAAACAGTACAGTTTTTACCACATTGAATGTCAATATGTGCTGTTAATTCCCTATTATGAATTCAGTCAAATCTTACTTGGCAGTAACGATGAGGTGACATAACAGATGTATTTGACTTTTGATGGCAGTGATGAGAAGGCCCACATTGGAATTTATCTAGTTTAAAAATGCAATTTGATATTTCTTTATAGATCTCTTAAGTGGGGTTTAGAAATAGAACATACCCCATGACTGAGAAAGTGGGATAAACAGTGCACAGCAAGGAAAGATTTAGCTGTCAATATGATCTTTTCTACTCTAATGCTAAAGTTGCATTTCTAAGACTTCTCTACTTTTTTCAAAATTATGTCATCAAAGTTTAAATTCCAACTTAGTACAGACATCTTGAGTTCTCTCTTTCGTCATCTGGAAAGTAGGAATGATTTTTGACATGTCTAACTCAAAGTTACAATGAAAGGGAAAAGAGAGAATATATGTAAGTCTCTTTGGAAGTTGAGTGTAGTCTTTCCAGTTCTCTGTACCAGTCTCAGAAGAGGCTAGAAAGTTGCCCAGTCTTTCCCAGTCTCTGAGGATGAAATAGAGGAGTGGGGAGAGTTGTGTGATCATTGAAGAAGTCTTTCATTACTTCTTTTATTTAATCCACCCAAATTTAGATTTTACATTCTTTAGGTGAACTGTTTTAATTTATTTTCTGTTACATGGCTTATTGCTTTAATATTTTCTTATTTTAGGAAGAAGAAACCATGGAGAATATCAAGCCCAGACATAGAAGTTCAGTGGATCCTGGTGGAATTGAAACTGAAGCTCAATCAACAAATTTTGAAATTTCCAGGAATGAAGTAGAGGTGGGCATTTGGTAACACCGTCCACTTATTTACCCTCTTTACTAGTGACCATCAACTACCAGACAACACATGCAAATACAATTTAATCAAATTTAGGTGCCTTGCTATGTGTGCTGTCAACTATGGGAAAGAAAACTATTGAGGAGAGATGAAATTCTTCTGGGAGAAGAGGTCTCTGAATATTAATCTCCTTTCAAAATGATACTGATCTCAACAGATCTGTTAATTATAAACAAACTTGGTTAGAAATAGGAAATCCCACAAAAGGTAAAAAATACAGATGATTATTTAAACTCATAAGAAGTCCCTTTAATTAGTATTCTATTAAACAGTATTCTTAAAAAATCATATGTGCTTAGTAACTATCACTAAGTCTTAATAACTCACCATGAATTTCCTTAATTTGTAGTGGGCATTTGTATTGGGTTCTGTGAATCACCTGGGATAATACAGAGATTCTCAGATTACTTATGAAATAGATAAAAATTCTACCTCACTTAAAATGTTGAAGATAAAATTACTTAAAAATGAAAAAAAAAATTTAAACACATATTTGGTATCCATGTTGGGAACTACAAACATAAATAAGACATGATCACCATCACCAAGGAATAAAGAATCTATCTAGTAAGACAGATACATGACTGCCTTCTTTGGCATTACTGTATGGGCTAAGAATCTTTTAAATAAATTCTGTAGATAATTATGATATACAAGTTTGGGAAATACCAAGTTTCTCTCGATTTCAACATACCATGTATAAACCTGTAGAGGGTAAATGGTAACTCATTCTCTCTGTCCGTGACTGGCAAATTTGACCCAAGCACACTTTTTATCTTTTCCAGTTTATTGTCTTTAATAGGTATTTGAGAGAGTGAATTCTTTGTGATTTATAAATTCATATTACTGCAAATAAGATTTGTTTTCCTTTTTAATTCTGTTGTAGAATGAATCTGTAGTCCTTGACTCTTGTGAAGTTTCAACAGAAAATAATCAAACTACTCGATTTCCAAAACCTGAATTAGAGATTCAGTTTACACCTTTACGGCCAAACAAAATGTCAGTGAAACACCCAGGGTGTACCCTACCTGTGATGGTTAAGATTTCCAGGACTCGGAAGAGGAAGAGTGATGAAATGGAGGAGGTAAATACGTAACTGATGAATGAATTTAACAAGAAAACAGATTAGTAGTATTCTTAAGCTCAGTCATACTATGTAGATAAATTTTGTTATACTGCCAGAATCATAATTTATGGCATATTCTTTACTCAAAGAATATTACTGTAGTTTAATAGTTCTCAAACAGAAAGCTTATGGACATTAAAATATATAGTTGTCCCTTATTTCAGTGAAGTTGTGATAGGTCAAACGATGGTGATTTTTATTGGAGGGCTGTTTTAATATACCAGTCCTGTTCAAACGTAGTCACTTCCCCTCCAATTGAAGAGAAAAATAGTTGATAAAGAAATTAGAGAAACTGAAATGGCTAACTTGTTTGAGTATAATCTTTGTTAACTAAAATCTTAGGTGTCTATGGTCATAACTCTGTGGTCTCTTTTAGAAGAGAAGTTCTTTTTCTAACAGTTAGTATATTAAAATTTGGACTTCTGTTTAGTGGTAGGCTAAAAACTATTTACTACTTCTTACTGCAGCTTTCCAATGTCGGATTATCAAACCTTCTATCGTATCACATAAGGTTTCTGCTCCTCAGTTTCCTTTTGGAAATTAAGGGGTAGATATTAATATGTTTAAAATGCTTAGTTTTTGCTCCACATATTATAGGTACATAATAAATGGTAATATTAATTTTAAAAGTAACTTATTTTAAGGTAAAAACTAAGTTAAACTCTCTAGCACAATAACTTTTATCTTCAACCTTTTTTTTTTTTTTTTTTTTTTAACTCCTTTAAAGAGTAGTACATTTTCAAGCTGCTGGAAGAGCAGAAATAGTATTAACCATACTTCTGAGGCTCTCTGTCAGGTAATAAATTTGCCGAATGAATATTATTTAGTGTATTTCCTGCTACACCTAGAACACCTTTAGAGATTGTTTTGTAGGGCCTTACTTCATTTTTATTATATAGTTACTTTAATACATTTTAATTTTATTATCTATATTGACTTTCCCTTGATTTATTTTTTTAGGGGAAAAGGAAAATTTGTTGTATACTCAGAGGGTTAAATACAATTCTTTTATTCATTTTACTGTTGCTATATATTCCCCATGTGAACACATATACTGATTGTTGTTGTAAATACATCACTTAAAAATTCTAACTGATTTTGCTAGCTCTTCACTGCTATACTAAACTGAGGGTTGTAAGGTCCTTGTAAAACACATACATCCAGTGCTATGTTATCTTCTGGTGAAGACTCTGAAGAGCTCTTTATTGAACTCTACAAGTGTGAGATAACTACAGTCTTTGTTTGCTTTCCATGATTGCCATCTATCTTTTCCTTTTTTTTTTTTTTGCTTTTTGGTATGTGGGTAGCTCCCTGGCTGGGAATCGAACCCAGGCCGCAACCCTGACAGCACCAGCGCCGAAGCCTTAAGCCACTACACCATCAGGGAACTCCCTATCTTTCCCCTTTCAATCTGCTTCTTATGACCCTTATGGCTTCTATTTTGTAACTTGAATTCTGAGGTTCAGTCATTATCTTTGTTTCTCTTCTTGCTGTTTTTTTTTCTTTTTATGTTTAAAATCTTTGATACAACTAGGATTTATACCAGTTCAGTTAACATACTACAAAAGGTTTTTCCTAAGATGTCATCATGTCTGTTTAGTAGGGAAGACAGAGAATGTTTCTTAATTTTCACATTTTACCTGTGTTTATACTGAAGATTTTTATTTGATTTTGTTTTATTTTGTTTTCCATGCTTCCAGATTGCACTTAGAGGTAGCTTAGACATAGAGGCTTTGCAAGATTTGGGAGCTCGGTAAAGAGCTGGTATAGGATACGGCAGAAGTAATGCTCAGACTTGATTTATGATTTTATTACAAACTATATGCTTATGATTTTGTAATAAAAGATTTGGTATAGACTACCAGCTCATAAAAAAGAAGTGCTATTTGTGCTGGACCCTGTATTTTTTTTTTAATATAAAAACTTTTATTATTAGACTTATTGCGGTGACCTTGGTTATCAAGAGTTACATATGTTCCAGGTGTACAATTCTACAGTGCGTCGTCTATTTGTTCCCCAAATAACCATTAAATCATTGATTGTTGGACCCTGTATTTTTGTGCTGTATTTTAAAGATGGGGTTCAAATAAAAGATGTTGTCCCTTCTACTCTTTTTGATTTAGTTCTCAAATAATTTCATTATATTTGGTGTGTGTGAAAAATTTATATATTGAGTCATTTTGCAGTAGATATGTATTTTGCTGTGTATAAAGTGCACTTTTTTTGCCCAAATTTGTGAGGGAAATACAAGCATACGCATTATACATGGGCAGTACCATTAATAATTCCATATCTATATAAATGTTTTTAAATTCTTTTGTTATCTTATGAATTAAAAGTGTAACTCCAGAAATCAATAACAATATCTGTTATTGCAAAATGATACCCTGAAATACAATAATTTTTTTTATATAAAAGAAAATTTATACATAAAATTTCTTATACCATGTATCTGTTCTTGGGTGTTGTAATTATTTGTTAAATAAAATTTCTTATAATATGTTAAAAAAAATAAATGCTAACTTTTTTATAATAGAAAAAACAAGTACCTAAATATAAACAGTTACAAATTTGAATTAAAAAATTAAAATGAAAGATTTTTTTCCCTGAAAATTTGGGCCAAAAAACATAGGTGCACATTATACTCGGCAAAATACAGCATGTGTATTAAATTATCATGTTGTACACCTTAAACTTACATAATGTTATATGTCAGTAGTATTTCAGTAAAATTGGGGAAAATTTCATGCTTTCAGTCAGGTTTTCTGAATTTTAACACGATTGACGTTTTGGACTGGATATCTCTTATTTTTGGAAGACTTCCTGTGCACCATAGGGGTGTTGAGCAATATTCTGGATTCTACCCACTAGCTGCCAATAACCCGCCCCCCCCCCCCTGCCCCCACACTCCATCCCCCAGCAGTGAAAACCAGAAATATCTCCAGACATTGCCATTGTCCCCTGGGATTGGAATTGCCCCCAGTTTAGAACCATTTTCTTTTCTTTTTTTTTCTTTCTGTTCAGTTGAGAGAAAGAAAATATTAGCAGGAAATTAACCAGTGCTGAAATACATTATTTTTAGGACTTGGTAAAATGTGAAAATAAGAAGAATGCTACACCCAGAACTAATTTGCAGTCCCCTCTTTCTGAGCATAGAAATTCTTCTGTCAAAAAGCAACAAAAGGTTTGTCTTTAAATTTGTTCAAAATTGACCATTTTTATAACATTTATAGAGTAGAAGATTAAAATAAAGATGTCACATTTGACTTACAATTATCCAGAAATCCAGTTTTGTTCAGTTATAACTCATTTGTCTCCCATTCCCTATTCATCACATTCAGCCTAGAATATAAGTTTTAGCTTTTGGCCAGTAGGAAGCACTCCTCGGTGTGTTCACATCTGAGTTAGCACTTGGCCTGTGACACTCATTTTGCCATCCTCTGGCCCTTCCATTCTCTCCTCATATACTTAATCCCAAGTTCTCTGCCTGCAAATTCATAACCTGTGTATGGCCTCTTTGATTCAGCTGTGGCTGTAACTATTTTCTTTTAACATTCCTCATCAACAATAACAAAAAATGTTTGTTTATTAGGTTTCCACACGTTCATCATCTCAGAAAACATATTCTTTACGGAGTCATGTATCTGCAGTTAATACAAACTTGGCCACTAAGAAAAAAGAAGGACCGTTACAGAAATTTGGAGACTTCTTACAACATTCTCCAACAATTCTTCAATCAAAAGGTTTGCAGAAAATTGATTAAATGACCTTTTATGTTAGTTAGGTGTGGGGTATTTTCTGATGATTATAGAAACTCTACAACAGTGGTTATTATATTCCAAATAGATATTGTCTTGGGTTAGGTACTGTGGGAGGAAACATGAAAGGATTCACTGTGTACTGGAGAAAGACCTGTGTTTAAGTAATTGATCCAGAGTGGGCTGCTTCATATAGTTACAGAGATACAAGCAAAGTGCTGTGGTAGCATTGGAGGGAAGCGAGCTATCCTGATTAGAGGGCTATAGCAAGTTTTTATGGAAGATTTAACCTGGGTACTGAAATGTCAGGATTACACCTTCTAGAGATAATCACTGTTAGTATCAGGTTATATATTCTAGTGTTTTTTTTCTATATATAGGTAAACATTACCTATTCCTATATAATATATCAAAAACATACACTTCTGTAAATATCTGTTGAGTTTAGCTGCTTAATGCTTTTGTTCTTCATAATATGGCCATATTAATACCAATGTATTAATATATGTTCATACCTATACTATATGAAGGCTGTCCGGAAAATAATCCAGCCATAAATACCTCCGTTTTTCATATTACATGGCTGGATATTTTTTGGACAGCCCTGTATACATGTATACATAAACAAAAACTTACATATACGTGCACACACACACACATACACATAGCTACCATGGGGAACAGTTTTAACACCGGCAGAGTACCAGGAAAGTATAGGGAATGTACAGGCAAGTCTAGGTAGCAGTATGCAGCCAGCATGTAGAATGTGGAGGGATTATTGCAGGGTGGGGCAGGTGGAGGACTGGGTTTTCATGAGATTACCTGAGTGGTAGCAATTAGCATGATTGGAGACTAGAAATGAGGAAAATAGGCATGGAAAGGGACTAAAAGCAGGGGACACTTGAATTGAGTCACATAAGTTGTATACAAATGTTTTATGTAAAAAGTTACCACAGAGGTTCCCAAACTTTCTTGATTCATAGTGCCTTTAATAATTCAGTAATTTTTTTCAATGTGATCCTTTACCCAAAGAAACACCATCTATTAGTACTTAAGGTCAAACAACCGCTGACCATTCAGCCTCTGAAAATCCTGGTTGCAAAGATTTGTCATCATCAAGAAAAGTAATGCAGTGTTATTTTGAAACTGAACTACCTTGAGCTGTTGTCACTGTTCATCCGCACAGCAGGCTGCTTAGTGTAATTACAGAGTTGGTGCTTTCTCAGGCGTAACTTTTCTTATTCTATTGCTGTAAGTGGTTAAAGGCCTCAGTGTTACTTTCATTTGGGCTTGTTTTAATTGGGTGCTCTGACACCTGGCATCTTAGCTGTGTCAAGCTCAGCCTAGTCCTTGAGGAGTAGAGTCTCAATTTAGCATATTTCTTTAAATGTGTTTTTCTATTAAAGAAAAAATATCGTTCATATCATATGTATATGGATTTTCTATCCAGGAATTTTCCCAAATGGAAATACGTTTTCTGTTAAAAGCAATATGTGTCTGTTGAAAAAATAAAACTAATGTACAAAGAAATTTAAAAATTCCCATTCCACTTCCCAGAAGCTATCAACTGTTAATGATTTTGTTAACAATTTGTCCTTTTTGTGTGTGTGTTTTAACTATAAGTAAAGGGCTCACAATTACAAACCACCTTTACTCACTATTCATTGTGTACATTTTTATATGCCAGTACTAAACGAGATAGATCTACCAGTCTATTTTTAATGCTGTATGATTCACTATGTATCATGCCTTTTTGCTTAACATAGCATAAACCTCTTTCAAGTCATAAAAAATGCCTGAGTTTTACTGGTGGTACTTTGATTTACCAACCTTTTCACTATTTTGAACTCTGGTTAAAATAGTGAACTTAGTGAAAATAAATGAAATTAATTTGCTTTATTTTTTGCTCTTAATCATCTATTCATGTATTTATTAGACATTTAATTTTTTTCTTTGTGAATTGTCTATTCATGTCTCCTTTCACCATAGATAAATTGCAGTGCTTTTTACAAATATTGGTATATTTTTTGTTTATTAAGGATTTTAAACCTTTATAGTTAGAAAATTATTTATTTCAGGATTTAATTAATATATATATTTTTTCATAGCAAAGAAGATAATTGAAACAATGAGCTCTTCAAAGCTGTCAAATGTGGAAGTAAGTAAAGAAAATGTGTCTCGACCAAAGCGGGCCAAACGGAAATTATACACAAGTGAAATTTCATCTCCTATTGATATACCTGGCCAAGTGGTAAGCTATTATTTTAGTTTTCTTAAAAGTAAAACTGTTCATGTTCTCTTTAATTCTGAAGTATTTAATTTAAATTTTACAATAGTTTGAATTTTTATTCATTAGATCAAATCTCTTAAAACATGCTTTAAATGTAATAGTTTCTGTATCAGATGCATTAAATTCATAGTAATTAAATACAAATGCTGCATTAATGCATACACATGTCAAGCATTCACATTTATAAACTCATCAGAGGAATTTTAATTCCATCAATAAAATTATTACTATTTAGTAATTTATTTGCTTCTGACACCATTTTCCGTCTTAACTTTAGCACAAGAGTTGTCCAAATCTGGGCCTAAGTGTGCCTGGTAAAAATATAGAATTGACATTCAGTCATTTCCTCCCACTTTTCCTCTAAGCCTTCCAGTTTCTATTAGGAAAAGACTGTAGTTTGTCACCCTGACTCTATGACTCATTCTCCTCACTCAGAACAGGCTGTGCTATTACAGAGAAAGTTCTCATTTTCTATCATGCTTGCATTTGCCTAGTGGATGAAAGTGAAAATAGAAAGTAATTAAAGGAAAAGCCTTCAACAGGAAGTGGCCAAGAAAAATCAGGAGAGAGTCCTTTTGTAACAGTAGCTATTAGATAGAAGATAGACCTAAAGTCAAGTGGTAAAGCAAAAGGGTCAATTAGATCATGCTATAGGAAGTACTATATTCTCTTGGTCACTTTTTACCATCTGTCTGATTAGTACATAATTTCCTCCCTTGGCTGAAATTATTTCTTGTTTAGTTGCAATATAATGATCTTTCTGCTTTCTAAGTTATATAGTTGTTGCTGCAAAAGATCATTTCTTAAAAATGATTTGAGTCACATATCTCCATATATTTCAGTCATTATTTTAAGCTAGATATGAACTTAATATAATACAGAATATAAATTATTTTTAATTATAGATCTATGTAGTGTTCAAAGAATCTTCTATAAAATTATTATTTTAGGCATGCTTTTCTTGTGGAAGTTAGTATACCACTTAGTCCAAGAGGTCAAAAAATATGTACCTATTATTTCCATTATTATTAAGCACACTATGTATTTACTAATTATTATATAAATAAGATTGTTTATTTATTAAAAATTGTGAAATTGTTAATTTCAGATTTTGGTGGAACATAAAACGAAGGAGAGTGATCATCAGATTCTCAAACGACGGCTGCGAGCTAACACAGCTAAATAAATCACTGGGGGATGTTTTAGTACAATGTTTATGTGTATATGATGGTATTAAATCCTTCTGTATGTACATTGCTATTTTATACATAGTATAATTTTAATTCAATAAAGAAAATAAGTCAATAATAAATTTACTTGTCTACTTTTCTAAGACTTTTTTTTTAATAGTAGCTTCTTTTCAAACTATGTCTATTTTCTTATTTCCCAGGCATGGGATCAGTAAGAATCCTAGGGAAGATTATATTTTCCTAGGTATTTTGTTTGTTTGTTTTTTTATATGTAGATGCCATAGGTCAGATACTTGGTTTACTTACCTTTAACAATGTCTTATGAGTTGTTTTTACTCTGCCAGGACATACAACTGATTTCACATATTTATTTGGATGATAGCTAAGATTTAGGAACTAAGTGTGTACCCATCTCCTGTTGCCAAAATATGTACAGCATCCCCGCTTCATTGCGGTTTTGCTTTCCTTGGTTTCAGTTACCTGGGTCAACTGTGGTCCTACATTAAGTGAAAAATTCCAGAAATAAATGTTTCATTAAGTTTGAAATTGAGCCATTCTGAGTAACATCATGAAATTTTGCAGGGTCCAGCTCCCTCTGCCCTCTATCCCACCTCCTCCCACGTGGATATAAATAATCCCTTTACCCTGCGTATTCAAGCTGGATATGCTGCTCACCCATGAATCATTTAGTAGCCATCTTGGTTACCAATAAATGACAAAAAGCAAGGAGGCCTCAACTATTGCTGCCAACTGGGGCTTCTAATTCTAAGAGCAAACATTTATATATCTTAAACCTTAAAGGTTTTATTGGATTTTAGGATTGTTTATTATAATGATGAACCTAAGTCAGGAAAAAAAGTTATCTTTGGTGTCTTGTTTAGGAGACACTTGCTACCATGTTTAGGGAAAATTTCCATCAAAATAGGTAATCAAAACGTAATCTCTTTAAGCACTAAAATGTTTTTATTCTTCCTGGTTTCATTATGCTAAAAATATATGATCCTCATTGTTCACATTTCAGATCTGCAAATTTGGTTACTTCCTAACATTTATTTATAACCCCAAATCATTACTGTAGGCACCTCTGTAGTCATTCTCAGCCATGCAGAGTGGCAAAAAAATTGAGTTGCTCAACATGCATATATTCCCAGCTAAGATTGACAAACATGACACACCAAAGTAAATTTTAATGAGCAGATGAAGGGAAAAAAGCAGGGTCTTAGTGGACATCTAAAATATTCGAGGGCTCTGTGTCCTTAGAGGAGTGTTGACACTTCTGGGAAGAAGAAATACCCACCTTACGGTTCTTGGAAGAATTAAATGAGAAAATATGTATCAAAGTTGTCTGTAAACACAAAAGTGTCAAATTCAGATTGAAACTACTTGACAGTTACCCCCAGGGACAATGACAAGTATGTGTGTTTTCTCAGCACATTCTACATCAGCATAGGGAGAGTCATACAGGAAGTAATTTAAGATTTAGATTTAAATTTCTTACAGTCTTAGCAATTCCTTTATGATTTCCCCTCTGGAAGTTGTAAAAGGGCCTCCAGAGTTTAGAATTTATGTAGATATCTCTTGTTCCTTAATGGCAATCTTATAGGAGGAATGATTGTCCAGTATTAATCACTGATTTATTTAGAGTTGCTAACTAAGTGGATCTTAACCCTAACTGCGCGTTAAAATTAGCCACTTAATTTAGATCTAAAATACTGATGCCTGGTCCTGTTCCAGACCTGACTGGGTCTGGGTGTTGGGATTGTTTATAAGCGCCACCGGTGATCCTAGTCTTCCAGGCCTGAGAGCTGCAGCTGACGCTGCAGAGAGAAGGTTGTCCACCAGATGGAGACAAAGCACTTCCTGAAAAAGGCTCCACGCAAAACCCGTTCTGACTTTATAGCTGCAGCAACTCCAATTTATGTAACTACCCAGCAGGGCAAACTTGTGGGAAGATAGGTAAAATTATCTTTGGTGCTGTTGCCTGCCAACCAAGGATATTCTTGCCACCACTGGGGAAAATTCCAGGAACTAATTTTAAAAATAATGTGGTTAAAAACATCTTATTCACCCAATTACCTGAACTAGCATCAAGAAATATTTTAAATTCTTTTGATAAAGTAGACTATATATATAAAAAAAGGTAACATTGCTCAATATTACAAAGTGGAGGATTTTGACATAAGATTGTTCCAAGAATCATGCAAATTGAAATCAACATCTGCACAAGTAAATCAGCTTAGTATATACTCACAAGATTTTAGGAAATATGCAGGTATAATAATGTGACTTAGATTTATTTTTAAGTCTGCCGTACTGTTTGGCAACTCCCAACTTTCATTGCTCCCATCTCGTGCCAGGCTCTATCGTAGAAGCTGTAAAAGCTATATACTTGATCTCTGTCCCCATGTCCCTTGTAGCTGGAGATGGTCAGTGAGATGCAGTTAAAAAACCACTGGGAGGCTTTCCCTTCCAGAATAAAATGTCAAAAACCTTCTTTTCTTACCTCCTTCCCTGGTCTTCTTGGGGTCATGAAACTTGCGTGTGAAGCAACCTTCATTGTCCAGGAGATGACAAGTGCGAGGACAAAGCCAGTATAACTGAGGATGGCAGAGAGGACAGACAGGAGGAGCCTGGGCCTGATGGCTCCCTCTGGGCCGCTGCTATGCAGTCGGGGAACTTGTTGTGGGGGAAAGGGCTTCCTGTTCTTAACTGATCATCACTGAATAGTCATCATACTGGTACATGGACAGAA